>PVJX010005056.1:0-88599 GCA_004027295.1 Dolichotis patagonum
TTCGAAGTCTTTCAAAGTTTTAAATCATCAGTTGGAATGGTGTTATCCTGTTTTGTTTGACTATATCATACGTGATGATATGAACAGCTGTTTTGAAGAAAACATTATGACAGCTATTGCTGATTTAATATTATCCTTCTTAGAAGTCCTACCATGCTTTTTTTTTTTGTTCTATTACCATTGGTTCTGTCTACCACATCGTGTCTCGTTGGAATTTGAATATGTGTGATAGTTCAAACAAATTTTTTTCTTTTTTATCAAAAATGAGATATTATAATACCCATTGATCATTTTCTGTTATTCGGTTCAGAAAGCCCTGGAATTCTTTCACTATATGCATGGCTTTATACTATTGTGATATGTTTGATATTATTGTATTTGAAACTATGCTCGACTATAGCAGAGTAAGAGATATGACGTTAGATACTGTTGATGTCCAGTTGACTTAATGTAAAGTACTGTGTTGCCTATGTTGTCCTGTTCTGATCTGCTCTGTACTGCCCCCTTTTGTTTTATTCTCTTTTAAATAAAAAAAAAATTCTATACAAACCAATATCACTCAGTGAAATTGAAGATGTAATTAAATACCTACCAAAACAAAAAAGTCCATGCCCTGACAGATTCAATACTGAATTCTACAAAAAATTTAGAGAGGATTTAATGCCACCACAGCTCAAACTCTTTAATGAAATAGAATGGGAAGTAATGATCACAAATTCTTCCCTGGAAGAAAGCATTATCCTGATACTAAAAGCAGAGAAAGACGCAACCAAAACAGAGAATGATAGGCCAATCTCCCTAAGGAACATAGATACAAAAATTCTTAATAAGATACTGGCAAACAGAATGCAGCAAATAATCAAGAAAATTATACACTATAATCAAGCAGGAGTCATTCCAAGATACAGGTATGGTTCAATGTACACAAATCAATAAATGCAATACACCATATTAATAGAGCCAAGGACAAAAACCATACAATCATCTCAATAGATGTGTATTTGACAAAGTCTAACTCTCATTCATGATTTTTAAAAAACCCTTACAGAAAATTAGAATAGATGGTCTTTATCTCAATTTGAAAAAAGCCATCTGTGACAAATCAGCAGCCAGCATCATACTAAATGGACAAAAACTGAAAGCTTTCACTCAAAAATCAAGAATGAGACAAGGATGTCCACTGTCATCACTCTTATTCAAAATAATTTTAGAAACATTAGCCCAAGCAATTACATGAAAAAAAGAAGTAACTCCACCAAAATATTTCTAGAGTTAATAACTAAATTCAGTAGCATAGTTAGATACAAAATCAACATTCAAGAACCAATAGCATTCCTATACATGAATAACAAACTTACTGAGACAGAAACTAAGGAAACAACACATTTCACAGTAGCATCCCCCAAAATGAAATTGTCAGGTCTCCAACTAGACTCCTGCCCAAGGAGGAGAGAAAAGACTCCCCAAGCAGCTGTTATTTACACTGGAGGAGTGCGCTGTTCAACAGGAAGCCAGCAACTTCCTCATGCAGCTCCACCAGCTTGCAGTTGCCTCCAAACAGCTCTACCTGCAGAGAGTTGATTCCATGAAAAACCATAAGAGACATCCTGAGCCTGCCAGCACCTCCTGAACCCAACATTGTCCTATCTTCTAGCCTTGGACCCCATACTCAGAGACTCAAAAATTTGCAGCCCCTTGGCAATACCTCCCTCTCTTACCTAAAGATTATAACATGCCCTTATCCCTTGCTGGGAACAAGTCTTTTATTTTTTTTTTACCCTTATCTAACTGCCCCCAGTCTGCAAAAAGTCCTCACACATTGCTTGAACTCTGCCTGTCTCAGTGGTCTCATTGTGCCTCAGTTTACCTAACAGAAATATCTAGAAATCAATATAATAAGGAAGTAAAAGACTTTTACATTAAAAACTACAGTATTCTGAAAAAGGAAGTTGGTGAGGATATCAGAAAATGGAAAGATATCCATTGTTCTTGGGTAGGAAGAAATGATATAGTGAAAATGGTCATACTCCCAAAATTGGTATACAGATGGAATGCAATTCTAATCAAAATACTAATAACATATCTCACAAAATTAGAGAATACAATTTTAAAATTGGAACTAGAAGGGAACTTGAATAACAAAAGCAATTCTGGGCAAAAGGCAAGGTAGGGAGCATTACAATCCTTGATTTGGAAATATCCTACAAAGCTAGCCTGATTAAAAACAGCATGGTACTAGAAAAAGCAAACAAACAAAACCTAACAGATTTAAGGATCAATGGAACAGATTAGCAGATGCAAAGAATTCCCAAACAAAGTCAGCCATTTTATATTTTACAAAGGAATCAAACACTTTTACTGAAAGCAAGTTAGCTTCTTAAATAAATAGTGCAACAAAAAAATGGCTTTCCACATGCTGAAGATTAACACTAGACCCATATAGTTCACCATGCCCTAAACTAAACTTAAAATGGATCAAAGATCTAAATATTAAAACAGAAACACTAAATCTGCTGGAAGATAGAATTGGTAGAACACTTGAAGCATTGATGTAGGCAAAGACTTTATGAACAAAATCCTGATTGCATAGGAGCTATCACAAAGAACCAACAACTGGAATCTCATCCTATTGAAAAGCTTTTGCACAGCAAAAGAAACCATGAGCAGAATAACAAAACAACCCATAGTGTGGGAAAAAATTTTTGCTAGCTGTTCTTCAGACAAAGGACTATTGTCTAGAATATATATAAGAACCTAAAAAATTGGGACCTCCCCAAATTTAAAGAATCAATACAAAAATGGACATCTGAAATTAATAGATATTTCTCAGGTGAAGAAGTAGAAATGGCAAATAAATATATGAAAATATGTCTGACATAACTGGTTATTGGAGAGATGCAAAGTAAAATAATGCTAAAATTCCATCTGACTTCAGCCAGATTGGCTCTTATCAAGAAATCAACAAGTAACAAATGTTGGTGGGACTGTGGGTAAAAGGAACCCTTTACAAATGTTGGTAAGAGTGTAGACTGGTGCAACCAATGTGGGAGTCATTGTGAAGATTTTTCACAAATTTAAAGATAGGGGTTCCATTTGACCCAGCTATTCCCCTTCTGGGTATCTTCCCAAAAGAATTAAAAGTATCTACCACAGTGATACATGCACACCCATGTTTCTAGTGGCACAGTTTGCAACAGCTAAATCTTGGAAACACTCCAAATGCCAATCAATCAATGAACAGATAAAGATTTTCTTAAAATACAGTGGAGCACTAGTCTGCCACAAAGAAGGCTAAACTTGAGATATTTCTAGCTAAATGGATACACCCTGAGGCCATAAATTTAAGTGAAATAAATTGTATACATATTTAAATACTGCATTGTTTTTCTGGTGTGAAAAACCAAAAGTGTAAGTAAGAACCAAAATGTATAATAGATATTGGGAAATGGGGAGAAAATAGTCAAACGAAAAGGGTAATGAAGGAGCAGGGTGGGGAGGAAAGAAGGGATTTTTATTGGTACATTTTAGATAGACATAATGATCACATTCATCAGAGGGGATTTGTACCTGTACACGATATATGCTGGGTTTTTTTCCCCATTCCGCTACCCTCCCTTCAACCTCTTTTCCCCTCTTTATTTTTCAAAATTTTGCTTCCATTTTTCCTTCTATTTGTACTTTCACTGGAAGATTCTTAATAAAATTCCAAAATGATGTTTTGTTCTATTATTTTAATGGTAATCCCAGAATATTTTTACCTTTTTCGATGTGTTTAAATTATTTTCAAATATATTGGTGAGAATAATATTAATGAACTGATTTCCCAGCATTTGCATTGATACTGTGTCTTACGCCTTTTATGATCTTTTGAAGAATTAAAATGTTACAGCTATTGTCCATGGTTATGTGGCTCCTGGGAATCTTTCCCACCTGGATCTTAAAAGTTCTAGAACATGTCAATAGACACTCGCTTCACCTTCTTCAATCTTTCTTCTTTAACATTCTTTTCAAGATTGATTCTTGTGTTCTATTTTTTTTTTTCCAGTACCAAGAATTGAACTCGGGACCTTGTGCTTTCCAGGCAGGCACTGTGCTGCTGAGCTCTATCCCCAGCCCTCACGATTAACTATTGAAAAGAATCTTGAACTCAAGATTAATTCATGATGTCCCGGCACTCAGAAGCTGAAGCAAGAGGATTGTTGTGAGAGGCCAGCTTGGGCTACATAAGCAAGTTCAAGGTCAGCCTTCACTACGTCACAAGACCCTGTCTCCAAAAAAAAAAAGTTTAATTCACAATATACAATAGATTTTTTAAAATCCCAAAATCTAAGGGGCCAGAGACATAGCTCAGCAGCACAGCACCTAACCAGCAAGTGCAAGGTCATGAATTCAAAAAAGAAAAAAAAAAACCTCTCAAATTCTATGAATTGAAGCTACCACAATTCCTTTGTTATCTTGTGGTCATATGTTGACATTGCTTCTGGGTTTTTGCCACCCTCATAAGTTTTAATGCAATACAATTTGTCAGGTATGTTCAGAAGCGTAACTGCAAGGTCAGAGAGCAAGTGTAGCCTCCAATTTAATAGATCGTGTTCAGCTGTTTTTCAAGCTACCATTTTTACTTTAACCAGACTGCTTTATGTCAAGCTTTCATTTTCCTAAAACTTCATCAACATCTAATGTCAGATACTGCAGTTTCTGCAAATGTAATGAAAATAAATAATGAAAATAAATGGCACAATTTGTTTTGCATTTTCTCGGTTATTATGGAAGCAGAACAACTTTATCATTAATGCTATTTGGATGTTTTCACTGTTCATATTTTCAGCCGCATTAGTTGAGCTCTTTTCATTGATTTCTCAGAGTTTCACGTATATTTTTAGTAACTGTTCTTTGCGGACCATGTGAGTAATAAATATCTTCGACCAATCCATCTGTTGGGTTATAATTTATTTTTGGCCTACAACTGAACAGACTTTCTAATGCAGATGAAAACAAACCTTGTTTATTCTCTGTGCTGTTTTATGACTTTAAGAAATCTCTTTTTAAATCTTACATCATAAAGGTTTACCCCTATACTGTCATACAAAAGTTTCAATGTTATGACAATCATATGCAATTAATTATTTTATTCACCTGAAATTTGTATTTTGTGTACAAGTGATTTAGAAGTATATTTTTAGGTAGTTTTTCCAATGCTATTTTTTAAATTACCCCATTTCTCTCAGACATTGTTTCAATATGCTTATGGATTTACTTATGGGTAGAAAATTGTTTATTTTTTTCTTCTTCTTGAACAATATCATATTTTTTCCATGATAAATTCTTGTATCTGATTTCTTCTACCTTTAAAAATTGTTTTCCTAGTTTTCCAAATGTCTTGACTTTGAGTCTTTTCCTCTGAACTTTGGAATTGATGTGTCAAGTGCCTTATGTAATATTTATGATATTTAGTCAAATCTCACTGGATTTACACTGTAGTTTGGATTGGTACAAATGGTTATCTTTAAAATACTATGTATCTTAATCTCGGAACATACTGTCAATCAAGTGTCAATGCCTTTAAACAGAAAGGAGTTTGATATGGAGAACTGATTGCTGGCTAAGCTCTTGGGATAAGTATGTGTTCAATTTTTAGCTTTCAAATATTTGGGGCAGGGTAAGTGCTGGTGATTGTCTATATTTTTATGTTTTGCATTATCATTAAAAATGCCAGTGATTCTTTAGCAATTATTGAAAACAAATTTTAGTAATTATTGAAAATATACTTTATGCTTTTCAGGACTGTCAAGTTTAATAAGCAAATTATAATTCATGAAGATTTTCATGACTTTTTAATGAAAACTTGCAAACAATTTCTGTATTCCAGTTATTGATGTGGGGTTCCACAAGTATCTGCTTTTGTGATCTAGTATGTGAATTATGAGCTCATATCTTCAACACCTTTACCATTTTGGGGGTATTTTTTGCTGGATTAACCCATTACTTAGAAAAAATCCTTAACATTTTCCACTGTGGTTATGAACTTGCTGATATCTCCTTGTACTGATGCCAATTTTTGCCTTGTGTATTTTAAGTTATACTGTGAAATCAATGAATAAAAAATTTAAGTATTTAGAATTCATAAAGCCTTGGCCTTTTAGTTGCTAATGCATGAATTATTATTTTTCTTGACTTGAAGTCTATTTTATCTGGTACTTCTAGGGGCACATTAGCTTTCTTTTGTTTGGGGTTTACTTATAATTTCTACACCTTCACCATAGCATTTCTGTGTGACTGTTTTAATTATATCTCCTATAAATACATATAGCTAGGTTTCCCCTAAGTTCTTATTTTGAGTAACTTCAAGTAGAAAAGTGGAAGGAATAGAACAATAAAACTCTGGCTAGCTTTCCTTTAAATTCATTAACTATGTTTTCTCATTTTTGCTTCTCTTTCAATTATCCTAATTAAAATAAGGGCACATTTTGCCCCCCTCCATCTTTTTCTTCACCATGTTTTCTTTCTCTGTTTTGAGTCTTGTGAAATTCTCCAGGCTAGCCTTGAATTCAAGGACTTCCTTGAATTTCATATTTTCTTCTTCTTTCTCTACTCTCAGTCTTTTAAAAAAATATTTCAAGGGCAAGTTTTAGACTTCGTGTCTCTCTAATCCTGATTACTTCAGTGGCGAATTCTAACCATGAAGGTATTCTCTTTTATTCCCAGAATATAATGATGAAAAGCAGGACATTAACATGAATTTGGCATCCAGGATCTGTATTCAAATTTCAGTCATTAATGTTATGTAAAGCTCTTGTTTTTCCTCCCTTTAAGCAGCATCTTTGTCATCTTCTTCATCACTTGGACACAATACCTCACATCCACAATTTAAAGGAGGAGAGTTTTAGAAGGTTCAGTCCTTGTACTGGCAGAGTTCCAAGGGACAAAAGCATGGTGCAAGTACCTGGCCAGAGGAAAGCTACTTGCATCATGGCAGCCAGGAAGAGTGAAGGGAGGAGTGGAGGAGGGAGCTAAAACCTTCCAGGCCACGTCCCCAGTGCTAACCTCCCACCAGGCCCCGCCTCCTAGCAGCACGTTCAATCGTTCAATCATGAGCTCATCAATGGATGAATTTACTAGTAAGTATGAAGGGCACCTCCATGAACCAATCAAAGACCTCATCTCTGGACACACAAGATTTTTGGAGGGCAGACTAGATCTGACCACAGTAGGCACTTAGCAATGTGTGAGACTTCCATGGTCATTTTTTATCTTTTATGATTTTTTGGTTTTTTTCTGGTACAAGAGACTAAGCCTATGGAACACAGGCCCTTCACACTGAGCTACATTCCCAGCCCTTTTATATTTATTTTAATATTTTAAATTTTGAGACAGAGTCTTACTAAGTTACTGAATTACCCAGACTATCAAGACCAACCTGGGCTAGATAATGAGTTCAATGCAGCCTCAACTATGTAAGATCCTCTCTCAAAAAACCAAAGAAATTAAAAAAGGACAAGTAAAATCATAATAACTAAAAAATTTTTTTTAAATTTTATTTTAAAAGGGTGTAAAATGAAACACAACAAAACAGAACAGAATGGGACATAAGAAAGCATAAATTTCAAAGCTAGACAACCAGAGATCTTCACTATCTGTCATACTGTCTCTTATTTTCTTCCAAATGGTTGTCCTTATCTTTGCATATGGAGAGCTCATACTAAATAACATAGCCAATCTTTTCACAAGATGTGCAGTTCACTGGCTCCCACTTGCTAAGCAGGGGGAGGGAGAGGGGGGAAAAAAGGATGGGGGACAGGAGGACATGAGATGTCTGATTCTCAGCCCACACGCAGGCAGCATCACAGTCACCCCCAGAGATGGGAAGAGTTCCTTGTTCTCCAGGCACCCCGAGTCAACCGCACAGTTCAGGTCCCGATGCGCCAGGGTCTCTCTCCTTCGGGCCACCGAAAGTCTGCCACATTCTCAGCCACCCCCAGAGAGGGGAGAGTTCCTTGTTCTCCAGGCACCCCGAGTCAACCGCACAGTGCAGGTGCCAGTGCGCCAGGGTCTCTCCCCTGAAGGCCCCCTAAAGTCCGCCATACTCACCTGCTATTTCTTTCTAATGAATTGACCGTTCCATTTCCAAAGTTCTGAAATGGCCAACAGACCACAGAAAGAATTCTGTTTAGGCTCCTGTTTGAAACCAGCAGCTACAGCAATCTGCTGGCCTTGCTTCAGGGCACCATAACTAAAAATTTTTAAAAATTATCCAGTCTGGGCTTGAGTTTGTGATTCTCTTACCTAATCTTCCAGAATGCTATGATTATAGTTATGCACCAGCATGCACAGCATGAGTGAAATTTTGAAGAATATAGGCCAGAAAAATTTTAAACTGCCCCTCAGTTGAGGTCTACCTGGTATTTTCTCATGATTAGATTCAGATTATATATATATATATATATATATATATATATATATATATATTTTTTTTTTTTTGGTACCAGGGATCGAACTCATGACCTCGCACTTGCCAGGGAGGCACTTAAGCCACTGAGCTAAATCCCCAGCCCTAGATTATACATTTTTGACAAGAAGATCACAGAATAGTACTGAGGACTTTCATTAGATCATTTTATGATGGAGGTAATACAGATTTGTGCTGATCCTGGTAGGTTATCTTTAAGCATGGGGTTAAGGTGGTGTCTTGTAGTTTCTGCACTGTTTCTTTGTGGGTTTTTGTTGTTGTTGTTGTTGTTTTGTTTTTGTCTTTTTGAGGCAGAGTCTCGCTATGCAGTTCAGGCTGGGCTTGGGCTCACTTTGTAGTTCAGGCTAGTCTTGAATTTGCAACAATCTTCCAGCCTCAGCCTCCCAAGTGCTGGAATTACAAGAGTGTGCCCCCACACTGGCTGGTTTCTGCGCTTGAAACTTTTACTTCTTTCTTTGTAATTGATTGGCATTCAGAAAAAGGTTTCCTCTCTCATGTGTTCTTTATGTATTAGTTGATACTCTACTCTGAGGCAAAGCTTTCTCTTCTGTTTCCTTATTCATTTATTTATTCATATGAGTTTTTTGGGGTGGGTGTTTTGAGATAAGATATGTCTTAGTCACTTTTCTTTGATTGCTGAGACAAAATACCCAACTCTTATAAGGAAGGAAACATTTATTTAGCTCACAGTTTGTAGAGGTTTCAGTCCATAATTGACTAGCTCCAAGGCAGGGTGGCACATGGCAGGGAGTTCATGGTTAACAGTTCATGGTGGCATAAAACAACAAAAGCAACGAGGGAGGGAGGAAGGGAGAGAGAATGAGAGAGAACTTTTCTGTCCCTTCTACTGTATCCAGTCTACCAGAATTGGTAGGTGCCAGGGTGGTGCCAGTCTAATCAGTGGACTGATCAGCAATCACCCACTCTTAGTCCCAGCATAATACCAGGAATCAATCTCACACACAATTCACCATCTCAAACAAACAAACAAACAAACAAACACCTTTGAACAGCCAAGGCTTAGGGCGTCATCTAGACACAAAACATGACAGGGTATCACCATGGAGTTCAGGCTGGCCTTGGACTCAGCATGTAGCCCAGACTGGCCTCAAACTCACAGTGATTCCGCTGCCTCAGCATCCTGAGTGCTAAATTATAGACACGTGCCACCATGCCTGGCTCCCAAGGCCATGTCACTGTGTTGTGGGAGCAGACAAAGCCTCCAGCAGGGATACATGGAGGCTGACTGTCAAGCTTGCTGGTATGCAGGAGTCAAGATTACAGGGATGAATGCTAAAGTTGTGCCTGCCTACTGGGAATTCCCAGCAGGACCCCGTGAAGAAATCTCCGTGAGAGACCTTCTCTGGGTGGCCCATTACATGTTCATCACATACGTGAAGACTTTGGAGTCACAGAAACCTTTAATTCTAAGCCCATTCCTGGAAATAGGAATGGTACAGGCTACCACACCAACTTCAGTCAAAGGCCACATAGGAGGAGAAAGGTCTGACGTACACTGAGGAGACTACTGAGAAACTAAGCAAGGGGCACCAGTACCACATTCGCGCCTGTGGTCCCAAGGGGGGCCTGGACAATGTCTAGTGCCTACCTGGACTCCAGGAAACCTCCAACATCAACAACTTATCTGCTGCTGTAGACAACCGTAGTGCCAATCAAGTTTCCTAGAGTTTATTGTAGAAAAAACAATGTATACAGGGCTGGATTGTCACCATCTCCTTAAAAATGCTTACATGAGTGGCCCATGCCTGTAATTGCATGAGGCAGGAGGACTGCTGCTATTTCAAGGCCAGCCTAGACTATATAGAGTGTGATGGCTGCTTGAATATGTTAATTTGAGTGAGAGAAGCTCGACTAAATTGGCTCAGCAATTCCACACGCCAGGGTATGAGAGACCCACCCTAGGGTGGCTTGTCCCCTAGATGGTATAAAGGGGAAATGAGAAAGGATGGATCTGATTGTTTCTTCAGAGGATTTCTAGTCTTTGCCTTCACACTGGACCTCATCTCCTGGCTTCTAGTGCAGACTTCTGGTGCAGATTTTTCAGCCTTCTGGGGTAGACTATTCAGCCTTCCATTGCAGACTCATTGGCCTCCTGATATGGACTCACATGGGGCACTACAGTGATCTCCAGATATTTGAATGAATCTTTACATCTTCACTATGTAGACACCCACCCTACTGTTTCTCTTCTGACTCTGGCAGGCCACTGTAATCCAATCTTGTAAATTCTTATATATTTGTGTACTTTGTGTTGTATGTGTTTTGCTAGTAAATACTGAGTGATATAGTGAGTTCAAGGTCAGGCTGAACGACATAGCATGACCTGATCTCAAAAGACACAGAGAGAGAGGGAAACTGATTGAGACTTTCATGTTCCTCATTACTTTTTTGAAAACAATGTCAGGGCCTCATACATATTTGGAAAGCTCTTTAATACTGAGCGACACTGAGATCCTGAGACATTATCATCTCACTAAGTTGCCCAGGCTGGCCTTGAACATGCAATTCTCTTGCTTTAGGAGGGCATGCCCTTCCCCCTTGAAACTGCCACAGCAGACTACTGACAGATACACTGCTGATGAATTCCTGTTTATTTTTATTATTATCATTTTTGTTTTTTTAGACAGAGTCTCGCTATATAATCCAGGATGATACTGAACTCACTATGTAGCCCAGACTAGCCTCAAACTCATGATGATCCTCCTGTCTCAGCCTCCAAAGTGCTGAGAGTACAGTCTGGTGCCATTATTTTAAGTATTTTTGAGGAAATGCTGCAACCCTGTCCTGGACACCTTGTTTTGCTAGGACAAGATTCTGGGAACTCAACTCAGAAAAAAATTTATTTATTTTTATCCGTATATAGTTGCTTTGTTTTTTACACTTAAATATATAAATGCTTCTCTGCTTTGTGTTATAAGTAGAGAAGAAAACGATGAGGACTTTTTTCTTCATTTAAGATAGGGCTAAGCATCAGTTTAGGCAGCTTTGAGTTCATGGGAGGGGCTAGAACTTCAAGTGGGGAAGCCTCACAGTGGGAGGCCAAGGACACTTTCCTTCTGATCCCAACTCCTCCTGTTGCTTTTCTACTTCCTACATGTAATAGAAAGCTGGTTACACCTACTGAAGTGCAGCTTCCTACCAAGAGGGCAAGATCTTCATCTAACCCAAGTCAGGTCTCCCTGCCTTCAGCTACTGTTTTAGTTACTTTTTTCATTACTGAGACAAAATACGCTGTACTCACGAATTAAAGGAAGAAAAGTTTATTTAGGTCACAATTTGTGGAGGTTTCAATCCATAATTGGCCAATTCCAGGGCAGGGAACATGGCTGACAGGGATTGCAGAGGAGAAACAGTTCATGGCAGGCAGAAGGTAGCAAAACAAGCCACGAATAGAAGAACCCTCTTTCGATCCCTTATATTGTATCCAGACTACCAGAATTAGGGCAGTAGACTGATTTAGTAATTACCCACTGTTAATCCTAGCACCCTTAATCCTAGCATTGTACTGTGAATAAATCATAAACTCTAGATTCAGCCACCTTTGAAAAAGTACAACCTATGACCACATGAAGTTTTGTGGGACCTCTAAACACAAGCCATAACATTTCACCCATGGCCAGATTTATGCACATTTATGCACATTTCTTTATGACAAAGACATTTAGTTCATCTCTAAGAGTTGCCAAACAGTTTCAGCATTGCTGGAAAGTCCAAGTCAAAAGTCTCCTCTGAGACTTAAGATAAACTCTTAGCTGTGAGCCCCTGTATAAATGAAAAGAAGGTTAAACACTTCCAACATACAATGGTACAAGATAGATATTACCACTCCAGAAGGTACAACTAGGAGGAGAGAAAAAACAGGGCCAGATAAAGTCCAAAATCCATCAGGGCAATCAAATTCTGGAGTTTCATTTGCTGCATCCAAGGCAATCTGTGGCAAGATGTGAACTCCGAAGGGATTGTGTGGCTCTGTCTCTATGGCACATCTGGTGGCTGTAGCTCCCACAGCTTTTCTCTTGGGCTGACTGTGCTCCTTCCTTGTAATTTTCCTCAGGTGATCCACATTTCTGGTTTCTCCAAACTTTTGGGGTCTCCACACCTTGGCTTCATGCTCACTATTTCACACACTGCCCTCTCAGGGCCACAGTGTCTGGCCTCCCCAGCTTTCTTCTGAAATCTTTGTAGAAACTTTCCTGACACCATAACTCTTAGAGTCTGCATACACTGAAAACTAAGCCATGTGGATGATGCCAAAGTCTGCTGCCAACTGGAAGGGTAGCCAAGCTTCCTTCTCTCTTGGATACAGGGGTCAAATTCCTATGAACCAAATGCCAAGAAGCAACTGCCCTAGGCCACTGCCATTCTAGAACATGGTGCTCTGGGGCACTCTTCTGAAAGAAAGCTCTTTCACCTTTGCAACACTGAGGCCCTAAAGGGTGAGTCCTGTTCATTCTTATGATGTCCTGAGACCATCTTTTTGTTGTCTTTTTCTGAAATACTTAGCTTTTCCTTGCTAATTTTTTCAGTGACCAATTTCTCCTCTGTTTCATCTTTTCAGGCCACAGTTTTACTGGAGCTGGCCCTCTGGCCAAACTCAGAACATTTTGAATCATTCTACTGGGATCTTTGCTCTTGATTCTCAACATAAATTTGGCTAAAAGCCCCCAACAGTAGTCCTACCACTGCCTCAACATTAGACCAGCTGGGAATTTCTTCTAAAAGATTAATTAGGCTGCTGCTTTTCATCTCAGGCACAGTATCTAGACATGAGCAAATGTGGACAAACTTTCTGACAAGCCCTAACACACATTATCCGGAGTCCAGCAAGCAGACGTCTCCTGAGCCTTCTTCCTAACTAACCATTTCCTAACTTCTCCTTCCCACAAGCCAGTGCCAAAGCCTCCTGGACCACATTCCAGGGAGAGTCACAGGGACTGTGGTACCAAATGCTGAAGGAAAGAGTAATGTATTGGCCAGGAATGGAACCTGGGTATCCTGCATGGGAGGGAAGAATTCTACCATGGAACTACCAAAGCCTTAAGAAAAGTAATTAAGAAAAAACTATTTAAAGAAAAAACTATTATTTAGATGATGTTGCAATGTAAACTTCTTGTTGCATCATTTCATGAAAGCTGCAATGTCAACTGTCCCAGGACTTATGAAGTTATTGCTTTCTTAATTCAGGCCGCAATCACCACCTCTCTCCATTTAGTGACACTTGCTGTCTACAAACAGTAAATCCTCTTTGGGTGACATTCTGAGAACAGATGATCCATTGTTGTAATATCCACTGATGATCTTTGCTTGAATCCACCAATTACTGTGTGTGGATGGGAAAACAGGAATTTTCTAATTTTGCTATTCTTTCTCCCTACTTATTTGATATTCTTATCCAAAGAAAGAGACACTTTCCTTCTTTGCCTCCATTCATTTTTCTCCTTGATTTTTTAAAAAGTACCATTATTGACATAGACTTTTTTTTAAAACAAATTTAATGTTTTGCAATCCACCACTGTCACTAATCTTTTCTGATCTTATAGGTGCTAAAATTGACCAGTGGGAATCCTCCCAAGCCAACTTCTTTATCTTTCTGACATTAATCCACTAGGATTTGAGTATCTCAAATATCAGCAGATTACCTTAAAATTTCTCTACTTTACACCTACAATTGGTTGTTTTTCCAAGAAGATTTTACTGTGGAGTAATAGAAGTCAAGATCTGGTCATAGGATGTGACCATTGGTAATGAATTTGGAGGGGTATATTTCTTCTAGGCTATTACATCATTTTATAGCACCGAGCTAGCTACAAACATGCCCCCACACTTAATCAAACATATTTTTATCTTTTAAATTTTATTGATGCCTAGTATTTCATTGATGGATGTATAACACTTACTTGATTTATCCATTCACTCACTGAAGGATATTTGGGTTGCTTCCAGTTTCTATGTAATACAAATACAACTTCTATGAACATTTGTGTACAAGTCTGTGTTTCAACAATTTTATGTTTTTTCTCTTGGGTGACCATCAAAGAGTGCAAGTGCTGGATTGTGTGGTATGTGTATGCTTAATATTTCAAGAAACCATTAAACAGTTTTCCAAAGTGTTTATACAATTTATATTCCTGCAGTAATGTATGCAAGTTCTAGTTCCTCTACATCCTTGCCAACACTTGTTTTGATCCATATTTTTTTTAACACTTAGTCATTCTAGTAGGTGCAGAATGATACTTGTAACAATTTAATTTGCACTACTCTCCAGAATAATGATGTTGAGTCTCTTCTCATGAACCGCTAGTTCTTTGGTGACGTGTGAATTTAAATGCTTTACCCATGCTTTTCATAGTTTGTTGTCTTATTATTGAGTTTTGGTAGTTCATACTCTTGTTTCACATGCATAGTTAAACTAAACAATGCTAATGTTAATCAAAGTCTCTCATCCACCATTTAAACAAAGTTTTGAGCTTACCTTTTTCTATTTGTTAAGAATTTTAGTTCTACTTTTTTTGTACTTTTCCTTTTTTGCTTCTTTCACTACCCACCCATCTTCTCAGATCTCTGTTCTACTCTTTTGGAACTCTAGTCAGAAACATTTGGCAGTTTTCGTGTATTCTTCATGTCTCTTAATTGCTTACTCATGTTTTTCATTTCTTTGTAGCTCTGTGCTGCTTTCTGAGACATTTCCCCTCAGCTCATTCATGTTTATGTGTGGCAGGGCAGCAATTTTTCCTATCTTTCAAGTTTTTAATTTTGATGCCTCCATTTTCCATTCTGGTCTATATGGTTCTTTTTCACATTCAAGTATCTTTTTCTTAGCATTCACAGGTCTTTCACTGTAGTTTCTGGACCTTGTTATTTCATTACAGATGCATTATATAATCACTTTCATATTGTTCTTTTTACCTGTAGCTCATCTATTTCTTCTCTTTGATCCTTTTTATCTATTTTACTTGTAGTTCATCTGTTTGTCTCTGTACATATGGTGCTAATTTTCTCATATGGAGATGAAACTCGGGCCTTTGTGTATGCCAAGTGCTCTACACTGTAGTAAGAGCTATGCCCCCAGCTTCTGTTTCTTTAGGTTCTGGTGACTCGCTTTTTGCTGATTTATCTTCTCTGAGTGTTGTTTTCTCTGTTCTAAGTCCATATAACCAGGTTGAGAAAATGTCCCTGGTTTTGATTCTGGAAAGATCCCAGAGAATCCTGAACTCCTGGGTTTTGAAATAATTTATCTTCTTACGGCTCCCATACGGTGTAGGCAATATAAATTTTAATATCTCTGGCATAGGTTTAGGGTCTGACTCTCCTAAGTGCTTTTTTATTTCTTTTTACTTGAAGAAGAACATAAACTTCTTTGTGGTTTCCATGTTTCAGGGACTGAGACCTTTGACTGGTACTGATAGCCCTTAGAAGATTCAGTCTCTCTGAAGATATCGCTGGTCCAACTTCTCTGCAAGCCATCGCTCTGGCCTAAGTCTTCAACTCATGTGTGAGTACTGGAATCTCAGTCTGCAGCTCTGGTGATTCTGTCCACTGGAATTTTAGGAAGCTCCAGCTTCACACTTTTCCGTACCTGCATTCTGAATCAATTTACAGGTAGATGCTAGAGCCAGCAGCGGATCAGCATTTCACTTTATTCCAATAAAGCTGTTTAGGAACAGGGCTTAGGTCTTTGGCAACGACAGAATTACGACACTCTGCTTACTTAGGTTCTGGTGGCGCATTCTGTGTCCATGACTACTGCATAATTTAAGACAGATGAAGGCATATATACCAACACTAATCAATCATTTAAATCGTCCTTCTTCTTCTGAGGAGCTCAGCGTATGAATGAGACCAAATGGTTTTCTCTAATGGAAGTTTCTCCAAGAAAAAACGTGGGATGGTGGTGGTGGAGTCATTCACTGTAAAAATATCCAGGTGCTTGTGTCACTGATTGTCATTCTTTCTTTATTTTCTGAAATCTGCAGTGTATCTTTCTATTTATAGCTTAAAATTTTATATATATATATATATATATGTGTGTGTGTGTGTGTGTGTTATATATATATGTGTGTGTTATATATATATATACATATATATATATATATATATATATATATATATATATATATGTGTGTGTGTGTGTGTGTGTGTGTGTGTGTTACCATTTGTAGTTAAAATAGTACCCTAAATGGGGGAATATCATTTTAAGTTTGGTTCCTAACCCAGCAGTGTTCAGAGGTGGAACTTTCGGAAGCTGACTGGTTCATGAAAGCTCTAACATCATCAGTGGATTAATCCATTCATGGATTCATAATTCAGTGGCATTAATGGAGGTGACGGAAGCAGAAGGTCTGGCTTGGTACAAGGGAGACCATCACGGAATTGTGCCCTTGGGGACCACGTCTTGTCCCTGCCTCTTTCCCCTCCAGCTCTTTCTGCCCTTTTATTCCTGGATGTCCTGACACAAGCGGCTTGCCCCTGCCACACCTTGCCACAAGCCAACAAGCAGACTCACCTGACGGACTGAAACATCAGATACTGTGAGCCAAAATAAGTCTTCCCATTTTCAAGTTCCTTCTGTGAGATATTTTGTTACAGGGTAGAAAGTCAAGTAACACAGTACGTTTTATCCAGCTATATTTAAGGCTAGGAGCTTTGGTAGCCATGTGGTGAGAAGTGCATCAAAACAGTTTTTTTTTTTTTTTTTAATGAAAGAACTAGGCTGGCTCATGAAAGCGAATATCCAAGGAGAAAGCTTTCCTAAATCATTTCTAGATCTTTCAGACCACAGAAAAAAATTTTAAAAGCTACTTCTTAACATTATTCTGTC
This sequence comes from Dolichotis patagonum, assembly GCA_004027295.1. NCBI lineage: Eukaryota > Metazoa > Chordata > Mammalia > Rodentia > Caviidae > Dolichotis > Dolichotis patagonum. Next base: position 17,307 of record PVJX010005056.1, read on the forward strand.
CTGTACTAACTATAATAAAATAAACAGGACTATAAATTTCAACACATCAAACACATTTTTGTCCTGAAATTTTACATACTTTTAAACATATGCTATAGAGACAATTTGAATTTTGTGCCTTATATCTTTAATCTTGCATGATGTCACTGTTATTCACAGGCCTATTATCTTCTATTGCTACATGGTGATAAAGCCACTGTGTCATCACAGCTCAGCTTTACAATGCATCCCTTGAGACTATTTGGACATACACCTAATGACTGTATTGTAAGTTGCTTTCTTAAGAAATGAATTGAAGGCTGGGGATTGTAGGCTCAGCAGCATAAGCGCCTGCCTGGCAAGTGCAAGGTCATGAGTTCAATCCCCAGTACCAAAAAAAAAAAAAAAAAAAAAATGTGTAAAAAAAAATGAATTGTAGTTTAATAAGCATTTACTAATAAGAGAAAAGTTACCAGCATTATAAAAAAAAACAGTAAGAAAGAATCTCTCTAATCTTTTGTGCATTTAGTCCTGGAAAATCCCACTTCTTTTCTTCCACCCAGTACAACAAAAAAGAAGCAGAACGGAATGAAGTAAAGTAGTAACTTATCTCTGCTGTGTTCAAGCAAACTGCCAAATGGGATCTTGTGTCCCTTCTTGTAAAGTGGCATAGACTGAATATCTCATTAATGTTCTTTCAGAAGGAGTGATGTTTCAATATAGTATCATAAAGCAAGCAAAAATTCTCACTGACCATTTATGTTGATGGGTGCAGTGCAGACTCATTCTATGTCTAATCACCTCCACCATAGTATAACTCTTGACCCATTTCACAGATTAGGAAACAAGGGTCTCCACAGTGTATTGACCTTCATGTGGCAGTTGCAACACTGATGTTTATAAACTACCTACTTTAAAAAAAATCTAGGTATCATTTTCTGATGAGAATACCCAAGTGGCTTCAAAAGACTGAGTTGCACAAAGATCTAAGTTGTACGAGCTGCAGGAGTCCTGCACAACACCTTTCAGATCTTGGTTTTACTCTTCAATGTGGCAAATAATCTTGTAGATCTGTTACGGATTGGGTTTTGAACCATTTTTATACCTTGGCCTTCTGATGAATCCCATAGAACCCTTTTTGGAGTCAGGCTTTTAAATGCATAACAGGAAGAAGAGAAATTTTACTACACTACAGTTCTACCATCTGAGTCCCGAGATTTTCAAGCTTTTGTGCTCTGCCCTTCTCTCCCAAGTCTACTAAAGACAATTTACATTCTACCAGGTTTGAAGTACAAGGTGGGAGAATGGAATGGGCTCCTGAGGAAGTCTTTCTGAATTGACGTCTGTCTCCCTCTTTTCTTCCCTCTATGAGTCCCCACTTACCGATAGTCTCTTTTTCCTTCTCCTGACCAACTTTTATTTAGTTTTACCTTTTCCATCTTCCCTGCGCCTGCTCAACTCAGCCTCGCCCACCTCTAGGCCCCGCCTTCCGCTGAAGCCCCGCCTTCTCCTCTGTTCCCTGCCAATCACACTGAGGCCATCTGGTCACCCGCCCCCAAGCTCACGCCGAGGCCCTAACGGTCTGTGTTCCGGGCAGAGGGGCTCAAGGTGAGGTAGGATGGAGCCTGTGGCGGGCTGCTTCTCCGAGGAGCAGTTCCGGGAGATATGCGCCGAGCTGCAGCAGCCGGCTCCGGCCGGGGCTGAGTGGGAGCTGCTAGTGAACGCCTCGGGAGTCAGTGTCTACCGGCTGCTGGACCAGGTAAGTGCCAGCCGGTGCAGGGCCGCGGGTCGCCGTCCCAGCGGGGAGGGGCTCCGAAGAGCGCAGGCGCGGGGCCTCTGAGTGACTTTGCCCCCGCAGATCCTGGGGTGTTGAGAGGTCACACGACCTCAGTCCCGAGCCAGGCCCCGATCCGGAAGTAGTTTGTTAGAAGTTAGTGACAGTTAAAACGTGGGTCTGCGGATTCCTGAGCTCCCACACTCGGTGCAAGGGGCGCGGGTCTCCTTCTCCCTAAAGGTGTGGCGGTGCGGGAGAGGGGACATCATGGAGATGTGCAGGCCTACCCAGAAGGGACTTCTGTGATCTCTAGTCATTTTAGTGACTTCTCTTAGCTTTCCAAGTTGTACTGTATAACTTGTTTCTGAAGCTTCAAACCGAAAAATTAACCAAAGTGGGGGAGGAATGGAGTTGGTCAGTAAGCAATTCTGCGGTTTTCCTGGAGGCTTTGGGAACCAGATAGCCGTCCAGGTGCAAGGCCATACACCCCGCGCCCAGAGGCCTGTCACACAGGGTGGTCATCAGCAGCTTTGTGAGATTATAGATGTGTGGTTACCGAGCAGGTTAAAAGTCACCAGGTAACATAAGTGGAAGGAAGTTTCTTGGCAGAGGATCAGCTGATTAAGAATGCTAGAGCTGGGAGGATCCCTGATCCCTCACCTGGTTCGACCTCAAGTCAAGTTCACAGCTGGGTGAAACAACTCTGGAAGGAAGCAGCTCCACAAAGGACCCAGTTAAGCTCCTAGCAGAGATGGGGCTGCAGGGTCCAGGACCCTGTGAATATTAGAAAGGGGCTGCTTTTGAAAGCAGTCACATTTCAGTGTACATCAAATACAATATTCTTATATTTCAAGACAAAAATAAGCATTTGTGATAGTTAGGAGTTGACTCATCTGTGGAACAGGAGTGAAAACCAGGGCATGCCTTTCCTGGGGTTTGTTAGGAGATAAAAGTTAAATTTGTGAGATGTGTAAAAATCTTTGAGAGAGGTCCACCACTCGCAATGCACAGGACAGCCCCTTCCAACCAAGAATTAGCCAGTTCAAAAGAACAATATGGTCAAGGCCGAGAAGCTCTAAATAGGGGATATTAGTATTCAGGAAGGAGCTTCCTGTCTTCAGCCTGTGCATGCTCTGTGCTGTGAAGATGGTGCCTCCCTTTCCAGTTATGGGGGCCCTAGAATATGCTAGCTCAAATCCTTACAGATTAATAGGGTGGGTCATTTATAATCCTGAACAAAGCAGACATTGGAGGTGGAGGAGCTTTCCTACTTTTTTCTGTAATGAATTGTATCTTGGTTGGCATCCTTAACCTGACTGTCAGTATGAAATCCCGCTCTAGACTCCTGGCACTTCAAGAACATTAATCTGGTGATGATAATTATCAGCCCAGTGATACCTTTTTTATATCTTCACATAAAACTTCAGAGGATCTAAAGAATGTCTAGCAATCATTTTGTATTTCCACCCATTCTTCTCTAATGCATCTAGAGGAAGACATGGCTCTCTGCTGGATTTGTGTCCCATGAGGGTGACAGTTACCCCACAGACTCTGAGTGTGTGCTGTACACCAGGACCATTGGTTGTCACAAGATGAACAAAAAGCTTACAGCCTGGAGCAGACGCAACTTATTTCCCAGTGAAACTTTAATGGACACATCAGTCAAAATCACATGTTCAGTCAAAATCTCCTCTCTAATGATTCCATTTCCTACCAGCATCATCAGCGCATTGCCAAAAATTGGTTTGGACTGCTCAGAAATCCATTGCCTCCCCTTTTCTTTACCTTTGCCACTTCAGTTTCTCAGCATCTCTTACCTAAAGTTGCAGCGACTTCTTAACTAGTTTCTTGGCCTTTCACCTCTTTGTTGGCCTACATCCTACACATCAAGCATCTAAGAGAAAGACTGTGATCTTATCTCTGCTCTTTGACTGGTGTGATTGATTGCAGAATTAGTAACAGTCATTGTGTCACTAGTGTTTGTCCATGCCGCCTGATAATCCAGGCACAGAGCTTTACAGATACTGACTTCTCAATCCTCACATCAGCCCAATGATGGACCATAATTGCCACCTTTTTACCTATAGGCAAATGTGTGCAGGGAACAGTGAAGGTAGGCGATCAAGATTTGAACTGGGGTCAGAACCCAGCTGTCCAGCTCTCGATCTGTTCTGAACTGAAGCCAAATGGTCCCTGATCAGAAAGCAGAGCTCGTAGGCTCTCAAACTTGCTTTCCAACCGTGACTCTGCTCCTGTTGCTGTCATCATCTGCCCTTTGTACAGATGAGGAAACTGGGCTTCAGGGAAGATAAGTGACACACTGAAAGCGTGAGATTAAGAAGTGCTGAGAAGGTCCTTGTTCTTCCCCCTCCTTCACACACAGACTAATGAAGCTTCCCGTATGAAAGGGACCATCTTAGGAAAACTAGGTTTCTCCTAATGGGAGATACAAGAATCCCAACACCATTGGTTTATATAACTTATTCAGCCTTTATTGAGGGTCACCAAAGGGTTAAACACCATGTTATGAACTTAAGGTGGTGTAGCTTCCCTTAAGAGTCTGGTGATTAAGAAGCAGCAATAAGCTTTGGTAGGATTGATGGGCTTTATGGTACCAAGGTAGCAATTGGTGACTCCTCACTTGGCCTCCTGCACTCAGCAGCAGGTGTGCTTAACCCAAGCAGAGGCTGCTCAGCTCCTTAGGGCTCCTTGTTTAAGGTCTTGGAAAAGCAAAAACAGAACAAAACGAAAACCAACAGTGAGTCACCTAAATGACGGGGGTGACAGGGTTACAATGACATTCTGAGAACACTAAAATAGCACAAGAGCACCTGGAAGAATTCAAAATAGCAAGTAAATTATACCTTAAAAACATAAAACTGTGTCCTTTTTTTTCAGTAGACACAAATCCTAGTTTTGGATAGATGGATACTTCTGATGTACAGAGCTTTGGTGTATTTTTGTCTTGTCTTTTTTTTTTTTTGATAAATCATAAACTTGTAGATGTAAGTAGTTTCTTTTTTTCTTTTCTTTCTTTCTTTAATTGGGAATCGAACTCATAACCTTCGTGCTTACCAGGCAGATGCTATGCTGCTGAGCTATATCTCCAGCCAGACGTAAGAAGTTTCTAAGCATTCTACCCAACCCCATCATCTTTTCTGTCACTTCTTTTTTGGTCTTCTCTTTTTCTATTTTCCTCCTCTTTTCTCCTGTCCCTGTTGTATTAGTAATAACTCATCTGTGCACAATACTGCAACTCACGGAATGCTGTCACATGTGATGTAAGTTCTCTTGTATCTCCAAGTCTGGAAAATAGTTTAGTCTCTTGTTTTGCAGATGAAAATAAGATACGGAGTTTTTAAACGAGCCACATAGCCCTCAGACCTAGTAAAACTAGCATGCACCTATCTATTTCCATCAACTTACTACCAAATATACAGCTTACCTTGAGGATTAACACATTTTCTCTCCCAGGTTAAGTAAAAGTAGTCTAAGCCTGCGGTGTGCTACTATAGGAAGAAAAAGGATTTTGGAGTCAGAGAATCTCAGATTTAAAATCTCAGCTCCGTTCCACACTCTTCATTGATTCATTCAAGAGGTAGTGGCCCACTGACTTCTGTATGTGTCTGTCTTTACAGGTTCTGGGGTCAGTGATGAAATCGGCAGACCCACATTCTACTTCAGTGGCCCTCTTTTTTGTTTTTTGAGACAGGGTCACATCTGTGTCATTCAGGCTAGCCTTGAACTCATTATGCAGTGTAGGCTGGCTTCAAACTCACAGCGATTCTCCTGTCTCAGCCTCCCGAGGGCTGGGATTACAGGCGTGTACCAGCACGTCATACTCATTGATGGGAATAAGCCCCATAGTGTATAATGACATGCTGGGTGAAAAAATACCATGTGGGAAGAAAATGAAGTGGGATAAGGTGAAGGAGAGATGGCGTGGCAGGGGTAGCCAGGAGGGATGCGATATGCTTCAGATAAGGAAATCTGAGAAACTCCAGGACGCAACATTTTGGAGGCGACACAAGTGAAATGGGAGATTGAGTCACCCATGAGAAATACACTGGGTAGTGTGTTTCACACCCAAGAGCAGCGGAATGACTTGGGGAGTTGGTAAACGACCAAACCTTAGCCTAGGGATTCAGATTTAATTGGTCTAGGCTGGGGCTTTGGTGACCCTTTTGGGAAGCTCTTTCTTCACATAGAATTGGGTTATTTTATTTTTGCTACTATTGTGTGTGTTCAGAATTCTTCGTAATAAAATGCTATTAAACAACAATAAAAGCATCAGAGTTTCCAAGAGGATTTCAGTGAGTGTGATGCATGTCTGTAACCCCAGCACTATGGGAGGCTGAGGCAGGAGAATGGCAAATTTGAGCCTAGTCTGGTGAATCAGGAAGACCTTGTCTCACAAAACAAAACAAATCAAAACAAAACAAAACAAAACATCAAGATACGGAGTGGGCATGTAGCTGATCGTGAAAGCCTGGTGTTCAAGCCTCAGTTCAACAACAGCTAGAGAACATGCAGTGCTGGTCCTAGTGCCAGGCTGTTTTTCAGAAACCCAAAAAAGAACCAGCCAGTGACACCACTGGGGTGCCCGCTGAGGCCACAGTGGCAGAGGTGGGTGAGACTGGCCTGCTTTTTCATTCAGCTCCTCATTTGCAGCACTTGGAGACTGAGACAGGAGGATCGCTGTGAGTTTGAGGCCAGCCTGGGCTACATAGTGAGTTCAAGGCCAGCCTGAACTGCATAGCGAGACCCTGTCTCAAAACAACAGCAACAACAACAGCAAAAAGGCCTCCCAACCTAACAGCAACAACAAAAGAATAGTACTTTTCTTTCTGAGGGACTGGAGTGTCTAACTGCAATGCTGTGCAGCAGGATAGTTCTGACTTGAGCGCACACTGGAATCATCCACAGGGTTAGACCTCAGAGCTGAGCCCCTGCCCCCAGAGTTTCTGATTCACTGGGCTGCGTGTGGAGTCTTGAGATTCGCGGTGTGTGTGTGCGTGCGTGCCTGTGTGCATGCGTGTTGTGTGTTTCTCCTTTCACATTATGTTGCTAACCAGCTGCTGAGTGATGTTGCCCTTGCTGGTCCAGCACTGCGATTTTGAGGCCGCTGGAGTCTCCAGAGCATCTGTTTTGGCACTGGAGGATGCTGGTGCTGAGAGGTGGAGTCAGAGGCAAGAGAGTTCCCTAGAGACAAGGAGCAGTGGAAAGGGAAAGCGGAGATGGGAAAAAGAGCATCTTGGGAGGAAGCCTGTGTCCACCGTTACGATTCGGTCTCCCTGATAGGTGATGGTCTGCTGGGAGGGAGTGTGGTCCCCTGAACAGTGCTGAGGGTTCCCTGAGAGACAAGTCACCCAGGAAGCATTCCTAGTGATTCACAGTCAGCCTTGAAGCAGCTTTGGGCTCTGTTAGCATGGCAGCGGCCAGAGCTGTACCCATCGACCGTGAGGTTGGCGCATAGAGGTTCACAGCTTCAGTTTAGACAAAGTAGGTGCCAGGTCCTTGACTAAGTGTTCTCATCGAAGAGCTAGGTGAAGAGCAGAGCCTTTTCCCAAGGTGCATTTTCTCCTGTGCTGTTGACCTACTGAAGTATTCAAAGGCCAGCACCACTGGGAAACTCTGCTGGGATCCAGGTTCACTGAGAGTGGCCTTGGGAGAGAAGCATGGCTCAACTCGCCTGAGAACAAATCCACCTATGCAGCTGGGAAGCTTTCCCTAGCGTCACTGCCACTTTGGGTCACAGTCCGATTTGGATCATGAACTTCTTTTATTTCCTCTTCTCATGCCCTTCTGATTATCTTCCTGATGGATGGGATAGTTACTGAACTCAGGACCGTTACTGAGCCATAGTTTACTCTAGCGGTCAAGGCCACCAGTCTGAAAGTTAGGCACCCATGTGTGGCCCACTACCTCTTCCAGGGAGCCCGGGGGCCAATTCTGCTTTCTCCTTCCAGTTCCTACTTTAGCACACTAGTCAGACAAAGGTCAGAACTGAGCTCTCCCTCATCTCCCTTCTCATGGGTGTGGAGTGCTATGAGAATGCTGGTGCCAAGGCTTAGGTTTGGTGGAAGGGGCAGGGGCTGGACAGGTTGCCCCACATCTGTGTCCAGTGTGAGTCTGACTATGCCCTCTCTCTCACCTGCTCTTTCACCAGACCCTGCCTGGGCATTATAGAAGGTGGCTATTCATGAAGTGAAATTCGGTTCTTATTCAGCCTTGGGAACCCACTGAGAGGGCAGGTGACTTGTATGAAAGGATCCAGTGTCTTGGCTACTTCTTCATTGGTGAGACAAAATACCTGATGCCCAAAATTAAGGTAGGAAAGGTTTATTTAGATTACAGTTTGCAGAGGTTTCAGTCCCTAATCAGCTAAAAACAGCAAAAGCACCAAGAACAGAAAGGGGTAAGCAAACTTCTTCTCCTCTCTTACATGTATGGAGGCTGTCTGCCCTAGGGTGGTGCAGAATTCACACTGCCAATCCTGGTGCTAGACAGCGAACCAGTCACAACTCAAGATTCAGCTGTCCTCAGCAAGACTGCGTGAGTCTTTGGGGGACATCTATACACAGACCATGGCACAGAGATTCTGGACTCTCGGGCACTGTATCCTCCTCATACTTTAGGCAAACCGGGCAGTGAATCAAGCCAAACTGACAGAGGTTCTGGTCTCTGTAAAGTGGCCTTTTCTGGATATTTCTCTGACCATCTGTAAGCCATAGTTTCCTTGTTTGAAAAATGGGTTTACCTCATATTGTCATCATATGCTAATCCACGTACAATGCACTATTCAGTACCCAGTGCTAAGTACACAGTAGGTATGAGCTAGCCGGTATGAGCTTTATTTTACCCAGCTATCTGTAGTCCTTAGGGATGAAACCTTTCACATGTTCTCAGAGAGATCTCAAATATTTAATCCGATTTAGTCACCTGCCTTCTTCATATGGGTTTGGCACATTGAAGTATCACATTCGGCTTTGGTTTCTGCCGTTAGCTCCGTTTGCCTTGGTGGACACCCTGACATTTCATAGCATCTGAGTCTATTCAGGGCTACAGAGTGGCAAGTGTTGACCAGTTTCCAAAGATCTGTACTGGCAAGGCTTCCTGTACCCCATAGAAATGGAAATGAGCTCTTCTGTGAGAAAAAGTCAGTGAACAAAGGCGCATTCTCAGGATTAGAGACTTGGGGATTCATCTGCGGACCCCTTGACGTTCCTGTGTAAATGCAGATGAGTTCCACAAAGTGAGCATGCCTTTCTCTAGGTGATGCTTGGTGGATGCGGTAGGGATGTGCGGCCTCCGCAGGTGGCACCTACCTCACTTCTGCCATGTGTGGGAGTTGCAAAGGTCAATTGCGAACATTTTGCTACGTGACTATTTCTCCTGTGTAAGTATGTTGGCAGCTCTTTCAGAAATTATTGTGCTTAGGACAAATAAGAATACTACTGTCATCTTTAGTCTGGAAAAATAAGGCCATCATATCTATGTACAGCACATATTAGAATTTAGGATGGATTATCTCATTTAATCTTCTTTGTCACTGCATGAAAGGGAAACTCATTAGACCCACTTTACAGGTTTGTAGGTAGAGGAACTTGCACTGTACCCAGACTCTAACTCTGAACCTGTGCTGCAAAAACCACGCTTTCTTTTGTGGCTTCAGGCTTCATGGGAGGACTCTCAGGCATACTGTATGGGAGGATGTGCCACAGTGCCTTGTGTGTTGAAAGTGGTAACATTTATCCTTATGTCGTTGTCTTTCCTCTGATCCTTGTCTGAACCCAGCAGCAGCCCTAAAATATCTCTCTTTTGGGCCTTTGGAGACCTACTGTGCAAATGCCAGGCTCAGCGGAGTCTCAGTGAGAGGTCCATCCTGGGTGGTCTAAAGCTGGAGTGTGGGCTTAGGGAAGCAAAGGAGAATGAATTCCCACCCAGGAGTTGCTACCAACAGCACATCCATTGATTCTTGGCAAATCACTGATGCTTTTTAGGTCGTGGATCTGTGACCCCTTCCCTGGTGTAAGATCCTATGTGGTGGACTTGCCTTACCTTAGTCATTAGCTTCAGGTTTGGAACAATGGTTTGGAGAAAATATGCAGAAAGAATAGAGCTAAATAAGGAACCATGGTTGGGAGTAGACTGGGCCAGGTCAACAGAGTGTTTGTCTGGCTGTCCCAATATGACCTGTGAGACTCAGGCAAGTAATTTCACCTTTGTGAGTTTCATTTGTGGTTAGAAAACTAATTGCCAGTATTATTGAAAGAATTGATGCTGTGTCAAGGTGATCGAAAAACTTTAAATACTAAGTGTTGCAGTGACTGCTGAAAAATCACGAGGCTACACAGTGCAATCTGCAAAGCCAAGTAGAAGCCTATACCTGATTTCTTCTCATGGTCATGCTTGCATTGGGTTCCATCGAGTTTATAGTTTTTTTTCTGAGTTACTTAGTGAAAGAAGACAGTGCTTTCTATATTCAAGAATGTGGAGTTCTATGCACCTTCCTGCAAAATTAAATATCATCCCTCAATTTAATGCCCATAATAGCCATTGTCTCTTTCTTCCCCTTGTTGACATTTTAACAGTGCTCATGGCTTTCTGTATTGTTTTAATGAATTTATACATAGTCACATTTCTTTGTAAATATTGTAGGTACTCTACATGTCAGTACATGGAGATTGGGCCATGTTTAGCCAAAGTGGAGGTAATTGCTTTTTATTCAAGCAGAGTCATTCAGGTATTCCTCTGCAGTTGGCTGACTCCAAGGAAGAAATAGCATAGTGGAAAGGTCTGGCAGACGAAAGCTGCTTAGATCATGGTGGTCAAGAAGCAGAGAGAGAAGGGAGGAGCTGAGGAGGAAAACAAACCCTTCCAGGTGGTCACACCCCCACCAGTGACTCACTTTTCCCAACCAGGTTGAACTCCCAACAGCACCTTCAGCTGTAGATTCCTCAGTAGATTAATCCATAGATGAGCGTAGCACCCTCCATATTCAGTCACCTTCCAGAAGTCCACCCCCTGAATGCATGAGTCTTTTAAGGTGTTACAGAAAAACCAATATCAAATCGGATGGAAGACTCTGCACCAAGGAGTTACAACACAGCTGTTTGTTATGCTAGTGAGCTGGCGGGACCAAGTCTAAATCCTTAGCAAAGAGCCAGCTTTTTTTTTTTTTTCTTTTTTGGTACTGGGGATCAAACTCATGACCTTGTGCTTGCCAGGCAGGCACTTAAGCCACTGAGCTAAATCCCCAGCCCAAAGAGCCAGTTTTGAGTCCAGTTTAAATATAGTTTACAAGAAGGAAGTCCAAGGCATTACATGATTGGTTACATGGATTGGATTAAGTCATGAACTGTCAGGAAACCTTAACTCTAAATACATTTGCTTAAAAGGAATTGTTTATCATAACACAGGAATATCCTGGGGATGAGGGAAGGGGGTTCAAGTGGAACAAGCAGAGTTAAAAAGTATCTTTGACTGGGTTACTTCACCCCAACCAAAGCCCTTGAAGCCAGTTAGAAGCCATATATTTTCTTAACTAAGGGAAGCACAAGCTGAAAATAGTCAATTCGGTCCAGCGCATTATCAGAACAAAAGCAGCTGGGCCCAGACAGTCCAGGCTGTCTGAACACAGCAGGGTGTTTACAGGGCAGGCAGCAGGAGCAGAGAAAGAGTCTACTATCTTACTGTAACTTGCTATAACATGTCTGTAAGTTTGTTACTCTATAACTGTGTCTTTACTAATCATGTAATTATGCTGTTACAGGGCATTCGCCATACCCTTGTCCTGTGTTGTCACTAGCATCTGGTGGTGTGGTCCTTTGCTACTGACGAGGATATAGTGTTGGTATATAAAAATATAAACAGCCTTAAAACAGTTGTGTATTTCCCTAGAGCTCATCTCCAAAGAAACATCCACTAATGAAATAATTTAGAATTGTGACTCAGCTGTTCGATAGGAGCATGAGTTTTCTAGATATATTTATTTGCACAAAAAATATCTAGAAAAAGAAGTATTGGAGAATAGTTACGTTTTGTGTGAAGTCTTTATAGTCTCAATATAATATTAAGTTAAAAATAAGAATGCAAGGTGTTTATTATATTATTTCCATTTGGTCACAAAGAAATATTTATTCACTTTCAAGAAATATCGCATGCCAGATACATCAGCATATATTTGTAAATTACGGGTTTACATGTCATTATAAATTCTTTTTAATATTGTCAAATTTTCCTGCAATGAACATAGATCATTTTGTAGGTATCAAAATTTTACTTTATGCCTTCAAAGATGAAATAAAAATGAGTGCCTTTGCTGGGAACCTATTTAGAAAGCAAATGCCTTGACCCCGGGCTGGGCTGATCTGCAGTGGAGAAGAATGTCGCATTGATAGAGGAGGAAAGGTGTTACCAGACATTTCGCTCTCTGGAGTTCTGGCTTTTCTCAGCCTGCCATCAAGGGAATGTTTAAAGGAAGTTGTCACAATGGTTCATTCTTCTGCATTCACGCAAATCATGATGGGTCTATTTTTCTCTTCTTAGCAGGGTTTCTGTTTCTCTTTGCTGTGACATGGACAGGGCTGAGGTCATGAAGGCTGCAGCTACATGTGGGAAGGGACGGGCTTTGTATAAGGAAGTAGTTTGTCTTTGTTTATGCAGATACCCAGAGCTCAGTCATGTAGGCCTGGGGAGATCACAATCTCAGCATGTAAGTAACTCTTCTGTTTGGTGTGAATACAAAGCCAGACCTCCATGTTTTTCAAGTTGCCCACTTTTCTGCCCACATAAGTCCTACTTGGAAAACAGCTTTGGGAACTGGAGATTGAAAATACCAGCCCCAGTCAGCCTATCCTTCCTCACTCCCCATCACTATTTTCTTGCTCGGTGGCTGGTCTCTGACACAGGTAAAACAAAGATAGGATGATAGAAGCTGGCGTTTTCATTTCTAGTTTCCCAGGCTGATTATTTTCTAGTTAGGTCTTATTTTGGGGGAAACGTTCTCCTCCAAAGACGGTGGATTAAAACGTGCACATAACTGTGAACATGTGGCATATGTTACCTTGACCACTTTCTCTTCATATATTTTCAGGACCACACTGGGCAGACAGGAGCATCATTTCCCCTGAGGTCTTTTGTCGTATCCCAAAATCAACCTTTCTCTCAGATACCCGTGCTGTGGCACATGAGAACTCCAGAAATGCTAGGTTCCTTGGAAACCCATGACGTACGCAATGTGCTTTTAGAGCTGCAAGATCCTGAAGGATTCAATTCAGTTTTGCTTTGCATTTCTTGCCAACTACTTTCACAGACATCTGAGATTCCTAACTTGGGACATGGTTAGTCCTAGATTATAGGAGCTGAGCTGGGGGCCCTTAAAGCTTGAGCATTTCTGAAAGATTTAGCAAGTCTGCCCCTTGACTTCATGGGAGTCCCTGTCATGGTTTTGAGGAGCAGGCTTCATGGAAGCAAGACTTCCTCTAAGAGCTTCGTTTTTATGCATTTGTTTAATTTGCTTTCTTTGCTTTTAAATTACTCTTGGAGCCATTGTTTTGCTCTTACCAATGGAGCCTTTAGGCAGAGGGAGGGGAGAAACAGGAAACTGCCACTGTATAGAGGGTGAAACACACAGTGGGGCTTATTGGAACCCTGAGCCCTCATAGACAAGGATGTGACTTCTTGTGAAAACAGCGGTCCTCTCATGAACTTAGAATCCAGAACCTTTTTCTGAACAGTGGAAACACATGGTATTTGAAATAGATGTTTTTTCCGCTTTTTTAGTCATTTATACACAATCAAAAAGACGTCATGGTCGGAACATTCTCTGTCTTGGGATGGATAAAAAAGAAACAAAAGGTGTTGGATTTCATGATGCCCCCCAGACCTCTAGCTACCACACAGGTTGGCTAATAAGCATCTCAAACTCCTTGCCCGCAATATAATTTTCGATTATCCCCCCACAGCCCATCAATTAACTCTTCTCCAAGTTTCCAGTGTGTGTGAAGGGGTTTCCCCTCTGCCTGCCCCAGGAAAACTTTTCAGGTATCCCTGATTTCTTGCTTCCCTTTGCCCCGCAGCTAGTCTGCTGGCAATTCCTGTTGGCCTTGATTCCTGTGTCTCTGATGTTTCCCTATCACTATCATTATCTCCTTTCTTGAATCACTCTTTTAGGATTCCTTCTGCTTTACTTGCGATCTGCTTTCTACCAAGCAGCAAAAACCATCCTTCCTAAAATATCAATCAGATACATGGTTATGCCTAAACTGTGTGCCTAATCAGAGCTGGTTGTTCCCTTGTCTGACACAGTTCGTTAGTTTTGAATAACAATGAGAATTGACTCCTTACCCGGGTTTGAAATGTCCTTTGGGGGTCTGGTTCCCAAACCCATATAACTTCACCATCTTTCCCATCCGGAGTTCCCCAACCTCAAGCTCCTCGTGTGTGCTAAGCCATCCGTCTGAGAGCCTCTTTCCAGAAGTCAGCTTCCCTTCTCTTCCCACAGCTGCCTCCTAACATTTAGAAGAAGGTGTCCTGATAGGTGTTACCCCTCAGAGTGGCCTTTCCTGCCCATCTGATGATGTAAACCCCCACCAAAGCATCATTTTCCACATCACCCCTCTAGAACTTACAGTAACTCTTCCTAGCACCAGTGTCTACCTCAGAATCTAAGATTCATGAGACCAGAGATCATTCTTGCTTTGACGCTGTTGTGTCACCAAGAACCCAGGCGAGGCCGGTGTTCGGTGTGGCGTGGCCCCTATGCTCAGCTGTTTTTCTTTCGATGTGAAATCTAGCTTCCTCTCAACATTGGTTCCAATGCAGTGTTTTTCTGTCTGTTCTGTTTTTACAGCAGACTGGACTTTATGAGTACAAAGTCTTCGGTATTTTAAAGGACTGCTCCCCGGCTCTGCTCGCAGATGTCTATATGGATTTAGACTACAGAAAACGGTGGGATCAGTACGTTAAAGGTAAGTGATGCCTACCTTATGAATGAAAAATTAGAAATTAGAACCTTTTCCTGTTACTTCCAGCCAGTAGAAAGGGACAGATTTCATTTCTGTTATGTTGTGCTTCCTTTTAAATTTTGGCACAAAAGCCTTTCGAGTGTGGGTCTGAAATGCAGCTTAGCTGTTCCTGACCCTTGGAACTGCTTTGCTTTGCCCATGAAACGGTGTTCTCATCCCATATGACAGGGTGGTCATGGAAGGCTCCTTGGAAGAAGTGGCATGCAAGCTTTGAGAGTTGAATCAAAGCTTTCTAAGCAAGCGAACGAACTCATATACAAGGAAGTAGAGAGCGAGGAGATGGAGAGAGAGGAGGCGGTTGGTTTGAGGGCATCCTAGGTGAAGGGAAGAAGCGAGGGAGCGAGGTCAGGAAAGCAGGAAGCAGTATGTTCACACAGCACCAGCAGTTTGGCGTTGCCGGGTTGGCTGGACCAGCAGAACCAGCCCCAGCTTTTACTGCTTCAGAGTGTGGTGCTCTCCTGAGGAACCTGCAGCATGAGGAGGGAGAGACCAGGCCCCCGAGGGCCTAGCAAGGTCCTGGCCACAGATCTCAGACTTCATCCTGTAAGAGATGCAGCATTGTGAAGGGCATTAAACAGGGGCTTCCCTGCCACTTAGAGCTGGGCGAATCCTCGGCCGTCTAAGTCACGCTGCCCCGCGGAACTAGCTACCCATAGAGACGTTATGAGAATGCCTGGCTACATCCAACAAAAAGTCAACAAAAGATGATATAAGAAATGAGAAAGAGTTTATTGCTTTATGGCATTAGAAAGTCCAGAGCTTTTTTCTAAGCTCCTAGGTCAGTTGTTTTTGAATAATTCCATCAAAATGCTGCCTTCTTCGTCTCTAGAGTGTTTTCCTCCGTGTTCACCTAGGTCTCAGGTTGTTTTGTGGTGGCAAAAAGTGTCTTCTAGAAGACCCAGGCTAGCATTCTAACTAACCAGATGACCCCAGAGGAAAGAGGGTTCCAGCGGTGGCAGCCAGAGGGCCAGGATTGGCTCTCGGTACGGAGGCTTCCAGCACATGCTTGTTTCTGGTGGACGTTTGTCGTGGTGCCCCACAACTTGTTTTCACATACCTTTCCTGCTTAGGGGACATAATGGTACTCATTTGTTCAAGGAAGCCGGCTGATCCCCGTCCCCATCTGCCCAGCAGCCACGGTATAAGCATAGACTCTGCCAGTGGCTTCAGCATGGAAAAGAGAGATGTGAGGAAGCAGGCAGCATGCAAATCGCTTTTAAGAGGGCAATTTCTGAGCCTCTGGGCTCTGCTTCCCAGCATGAGAAGCCTGTGCGGTGGTGCATGGTGTGTTAGGGGATGCAGGGGGCTTTGCCAGAACACCCCTGAGGTGCTTGTTGATCCACCCGGGAATCTTGTTGATCCGCATTAGGCCGAGACCTGCTAGAGTGGCAAATCACATATCAACCAGCTGTAACATCCCCCGGCATCGCTGTGTCCTTGTGCTCATTCTGCAAACCCTGATATTGCAGCAGTCTCAGCTGTAAACAGCAGTCTCAGCCCTGTTTAGGCCAGAGTGGAGAAGCAGGCGTTGGAGGGGCACAGGAGACACAGGCGTTGGAGGGGCACAGGAGGCGCCCTGGGGGACAGTTGAGGTGCTGGTGCTGGTTCAAGAAGGGAGAATCCATGCTCAGTGTGCAAAAGCCACATCAGTCCATCCTTTCTTTCCTCTCTCCAGCCCCACATGGTATGAAGGTGCCGACAAGCCTTCATCCCATCCGTGATCTGCTTCTGATTTTCTTTAAAAAGCCCGATTCAGCTTCCGCCGCATTTGCTTGGGCTTCTCTAGGTGAAGGCAGCAGGGCTGCTGCTTTTGTTGGAGAGCATATGTGCTGCTCCATCCCTTTGTCCCTTCACTGCCTTCCTCTAAGCGCTGGCAGCTGCTTGCACACAGTAGCGTGAGGGAATCATTGTTCAGGAAATTTAGTCACTGTAACCGGGGCATCGTGTGAAGGCAGAGACACGGGAGAGAAGCAAGAAGGAACCCAGCCTCTGTGCAGCTGTGCCAGCGACGCCACCCTGTGGGGACCTTTCCCTTCCCACCAGAACATGCTGGACTGGGCGACCCTCTCCTCTCTCAGCTCAGCAAGAATAGCTGAAAGGCAAGACAGGCCTAAAAAGCACAACTTTTAGTACTCTAGTGACATCTGGTGGTTCCCCGGATTCAAAACCCTCTGATTATTTTCTGGTTCTTGATTTTGTTCCATTGCTTTCCACCCCAGAATGCTGTTCGCACTGTGCAGTAGACAAGTTGCCAGAATCTTTTATTTTTATAGTATTTTGCTATTTTCCTGGGTAACACGCTTCCAGGGAGAGTGAATCTGCTCAATTTTGTTTAAGAATTCTTGTGAGTTGGTGGTTGAAACTATACTACGAGATCATCTTGCCTCGACTTCTTGCTATTTGAAGCCAAAGACGTTTTTACATGTACTAATTTCTTTTGTTCCCCTTTAGAAATCTATGAAAAAGAATGCAATGGAGAGACCGTGACATACTGGGAAGTGAAGTACCCCTTTCCCATGTCCAACAGAGACGTATCCTTTCTGCAAGCCACACCATCCTTCGGGTCTCCCAGTGTCTCTGTGCCTTTGTTCTTTGTGCCACTCTCTCAGTGCAGGGGCTGGGGGCGCTGATTTTGTACCACGTAGGGATGACATTGTTTTTAGTCCTTGCAAAAACGTCTGCTGAATGTGTGGCTTTTAGAGGCCTCAGAGTGCTATTCCTGGGCCACTGTGGGCACTAGATGGCAACTCATGCTTCCAGACCAGTTGTCCGGGCCTGAAAATTCTTGGGTCTTAGAATTGGAAGCCTGGAAGTTGTAGAGACACTGCTTCAGCTCTCTCATGCACAGAGGAGGAACGGGGTGCGGGAGGGATGAGGTGTCGGGGCAGACAGGCGTATGAGCCCCTGCAGGACTCGGGCTTGACCGTGTCCAGGTAACCCCTGAGCCCTTCTGACTTAGCCGACAGAGCAGAGGTTTCTGACTGTTGGCTGCGGTCACTGGGTGTTTATGAAATGAAGCAGTTGGATGAGATGAGGGGAGCTTGTCTGGCAGTGAAGAGAACAAGATGATATTCACTGTGAGGGAAAAGAAAAAGACTTGTAAGGAGCACTGTGGAGAAAGACAGCATTGTCAGGGCTGCGGGGCCACTGGTGGGCACCTGAGTATGAAGATCAGGGGCTTGGTGGGTGCTGGGAAGACCCTGGCAGCGTGAGGATGTGGCTGCTGCCTTTGGGATTGTGATCGTGTTGTTCTTACTCTTTTTTGTGTACTAGGAATTGAATCCAGGGCCTTCCTACTGAGCTGCAACCTGAGCTCTTTTAAATATTTTACTCTGAGGACAAGGTCTCACAAAGGTACCCAGTCTCAAATTTGAAATCCTCCCACCTTAGTCTCCCAGACTTCTGGGACTGTAGTCATCTGCCACCACGCTCAGCTAGAGTGACTTTTCGATTGTCTTAGTTTTTAAATTCATTCTAGTGTGAAACCCAAAATGCTGTTGTTTGAAAGTATAATTAAATCTTGAGCCCCATGCAGCTATGATATTCTGAGTAGGACTAGAGCCAGATCTAAGTTTAAGTTCAGGTTCTGTCACTTCCACTGGTTTTAGGATTTTTCAGCAAGTTTGTCTCTCTGAGTTTTACTTTTATCACCCATCATGTGGAGATTACTTATATTGAACTCATGGATCTTTGTAAGATCAAAATTGATGTTATATGGTTTTCAACAGTATAGTAAATGTTTAAATAAAAACTTAAAAAATTATCAGAGTAAAGGACACGTTGCCATTACTGATGTCTTGAATCAATTCAAAATGTTGGTGGAAATCTGTCAAATAAAAACACGATGATGTGTGTTCCTCTGCCTTACTCACTGGATCTGGCACTGTGTGATTTCTGGATCTTCCTCAGAGTCAAAATGAGCATGAGAGGCAAAGGATTTGAAGCTATGCAGGTCCCTGACGCTGCCCGGTCAGCGCGACTAAAGCTACTCATGAAAGGAATCCCAGCGCTGCTTCCAAAAGTGGCGGGAACTCCGAGATCAGTGTATTCACCGCCAGGGGAGTTTTGAGGCAGATTAATGGCAATGTGTCTTTTACTGTAATGAAGTTTTCAACCTTTATTTAAATAGTCACTGTATTTTTTTAATCACATAGCATAGGCATAGAGCATGCAGTGCTTATTACACGGGAAGGGCTCGGTAAGGAGTGACTCTTGGTTCTTGCAGTATGATTGTTTTTCCTCCAGCAGAGGCATAGACCTAGTGCTTGTTCTGTGGATGTTTATGGAGAGGAAATGGCTTTGTCATCCTTAGTAAACCAGTACTGACCGAGAGAGGACGTCTGCCTAGTAAATAATCAGGAGTTCACGTGCCTTACTAGCGTCACTAGTTGCGTTATTGCCGATGTCTCTGCATGCCGATCTGCCATCAGAGCTTGGGTGAGGACACGACAAAGCAGAATGACGTTGCCGTCTCTCAAGTACTTCTGCCAAGTCTTTCTCTCCAGCCCCACCAAGTCTGTAGGAAACGTATTGTTCCCTTTTTCTACCTGCAGAGACTGAGTCTCAGAGAGGGCAAGGGACTTGCCCAGGATCACACAGTTGACCAGCAAGCAATCCCTCACCCTCTCAAATGCATTCTGGAGAAAGGAGAACTTGTTTCCTTGTATGATTGAAAGCATGGATGGGTCTTTGCCAGGCAGGTGATAAGAATCCTAGGTATATGAGGTACTGCTTCTCAGTACAGCTTGGGAGGCAAGGCGGGTAAGTGAAGGACCAGCAGAAGGGAGCAGATGCCAGTGGGAAGTGAGAAGTGCAGTCTCTTCCCGCTGCCTCCTGCTTTTGAGGTTCCCCCTGCCCTGTGCAGTGCTGGTGGTGACATCGAGCCTTGACTGGCAGTGCAGTATGTCTACGTCCGGCAGCGGCGAGACCTGGATGTAGAAGGGCGGAAGATCTACGTGGTCCTGGCCCAAAGCATCTCTCTGCCTCAGTTTCCTGAGAAGTCGGGTGTGATCCGAGTGAATCAGTACAAGCAGAGGCTGGCAATTGAGAGCGATGGCAATCAGGGGAGCAAAGGTAAAGCCTGGGGTGCAGGTCAGCAGCCCAGCTGGGCTCACACTGATGGAGAGGCAAGTTAGGTTCACGGAGCTGGTCCCTGGCGGTCATCAGGTGGGCAGGCACAGGTGCAAAGCAGACAGAAGGAGACCCTTAATCCACCCCAGGCTTGGCTGGAGCAAGAGGAACAAGGCTGACTTGCCCTGACCCATTCTGTTCTGATTCTTGCTCTGTTCCTGATAAAATCACATACAAAACAAGCTAGAGGGTGTAGACCAGAGGGCTCAGAAGCTGCTCCCATGGCCAGATGCACTGAGCTCGGAGTTGGCAAGAGTGTAGGGCACATCTGTTGAGAAGGATGAGGCTTCTGTTCAGTGCAAAACCAGAGATTCAGGAGGACCTCTGTGCCTTGGGATCCTGCCGCTGGGGAGGCAGGTGCTGGCAGAGGGGCATGTGGCCACTTGTCCTGGGTTGAGTGTGTCCTGTGTCTTAGGCAAAATCTGAACCATAGTTCTGACGCTGATACATGCAACTTCTCTGAATCTCTCTTTTATCAATAAAGTAGGCTTCATTTTGCCAGTTTCCAAGGATTATTTGAATAAATAAATAAGAGACTACCAGCACAATGTTTAAAAAACAGCAAAGTGTGCATATGGCCATGTTTTTGAAAATGCTTATCTGTAAACATGCCTCAAGACAGGTCAGTGGAGAGAAGTCCATTGAACTGTCTGATTTCTGGACCTGAATATGAAGATGCAACATTTGCAGGGGTTTGTTGCTGTGTTTTCCCTGTGTTTTTTATCTTCCTGAATTGTCTTCTTTTTCTTCCCCCCTCTCCAGTTTTCATGTATCACTTCGATAACCCGGGTGGCCAAATTCCGTCCTGGCTCATTAACTGGGCAGCCAAGGTGAGATATCGGAGGGGCGGGCTGGGCGGGGAGGGCTGTTCCAGACATGTTGACTTAGCCCAGAGGCTGTCAGGCTGAAGAGCCACATTGTCCCAGGCTGAATGAGGCTCTTTTATGAAGAGCTTGGTTGAGTGACTCTGGTTAAGGGCTGGAGTTGCCAACACCCAGGATGGAGACAGGGACAAAAGACAGAGAATTGTTACCCAGGATGGAGACAGGGACAAAAGACAGAGAGGGGAATGCCAGCCCCTCTCTGCCGGTGGCCCCAGACCTGGCCAGGATCACTCTCTGGCCCCTCTGGACAATAGACTGCTCCCTGCAGGAATAATTGTGCTTTTGGCCCCCGTATGTGCTTATGAAAGGGGAGAACAGATCTGGCTGTGGGACAGCCAGACTTAGAGGCAACCAGACATACCCAGGCCTGATGGGAACCTCTAGTTTTGTTGTTGTTCCCCCCCAACTTTTTTTTTCTCTGTGGGCAGAAGAAACTGCAAGGGTGGCCCGGGTCACTGGAGATCATCTAGGACCCTGGCATGATGGGGTATATTCACCGTAGGCACTGGTTCACGGGAGAGCAAAAGTGCTCATCAGCTTGGGAGTTGAAAAAATGTGATTTTCAATCCTGGCTCTGCTGTTGACTATTTTATTTAGGAAGTCATGAATTTCTCCTTTAAAAAAAAAAAGAAAAACAGAGACAGAAGTTTTTCTACTCCACGGAGGAGTGTTTATGAAAAATAAGGATTAGATAATGATACATCCTCTCCTCTGACCCCAAATCCTTTTTTCTAATCCTAGAAACCAAGTCCTTTCTGTTGCTTCTTTGGAAGATCCAAGAACCCAGCCAGCTCACATTTCCCTTCCTTCCTTCCTTCCTTTCTTTCTTCCTTCCTTCCTTCCTTCCTTCCTTCCTTCCTTCCTTCCTTTTCTTTTTTGGTACTGAGGATTGAACTCAGGGCCTCATGCTTGCCAGGGAGGCGTTGTGCCTCTGAGCTATATCCCCGGCCTTGTTTTGAAGAAACAAAATCTCAGAAAGTGAAGGCCGAAGTGGAAGGCAGCACCTAACCCCTCCTGATGCCGTGACTTTTCTGTGTTCCAAATCTAGTCTCTCGTTATCTGTGACCTCATCCTGGTGAAATCTGTGCAGGGACCCTGTTGTCTCTTATTGTGCTGAAAGCCGTCTTTCGGTACCATTAGCTTACCTCACAGGATCAGGAGTACTCTCCAGGAGGATATCAAAGTGACAGCTTCTTTTTCCTTTGCAGAATGGCGTTCCGAACTTCCTGAAAGATATGGTGAAAGCCTGTCAGAACTACCTCAACCAAACCTAAAAGAGACAGCTGGGTGTGGTGCTGCACGTCTGTAATCCCAGCATTCTGAGAGGCTGAGGCAGGAGAATTATAAGTTTTAATGCAACCTGGGAAACTTAGCAATTTAGTCAGATCCTGTAAGAGTGCTGGGGATATAGCTCAGTGTAAAGACCCTTCCTTGGTTCAATCCCCAGTACCACACATGGAAAACAAAAACAAACAAAGAAACCTAGGGAAGAAAATTGGGAACCGTGCATCCATGGAATGACGTTTCTGGAAGTGCCACAGTCTGCCAAAGCTCAGCCTTCTTTCACACTTCTGTCTGCAGAGGTCTGCACACCCTACAGCACGTATCTTGAGGCCTGGCTCCCTGGATCCTGGCTGACCTGTCTGCTTCCTTTCCCACTCGCCCTGCCCCAGGGTCTGCTGTCTTCTTCCACTACTGAATAGGAAGTGAATTACAGAAACTTTTGCTTCTTTTTAAAAGGGAAGTTCTCAGTAGGAACCACAAGCATTGCATGGGGCCATTTCAGGGGGATGGGCAGGTGGTAGAATGACAGCTTTAAGAGTGACTGTTCCTGGGAAGCTGGCTTCTTCCTAGAAGGTGCTTTCTTGCAACCCAGAGGAACTGTCCAGAGTTGACCCTAGGGGCCTCAAACTGGACACATGCTGATTTGCTTTCTGCTTTATTGACTTGAGTAGGCTAAGCCAGTGTTTTCCTGTTCCTTCAGTAGTGGTTATGATATTGGATCATTTTGAGCTTTGAAGTCCTCATTGAGCCGCTAATGTGATAACCATTATTTCCTCATCATCCATACCTGGAATTTTCTTTTTCCCATATGCCACTAGAGAAAGGCTACCTATGCTGGAAATTGAGGCATCCAGATGGCTGTGGCAATTTAGCAAAAACAAAGATGCATTGTGCACATCACTGTGATAAGGTGTCTTTCTATGCAACAAGATGAATTTGCCTCCCAGAATGTTTGGAAATGTTGAAGGGATAATAATTCACAGCCAGGTAGAATTTAATTAGCGGCTGGATTGACTCTGCACCTTTTTTTCCCTCAGGAATTCTACCCACACTGTCTTGTTTTTTCCCTCACCAAAAGGACTATCAGTGTCCTATGCTTTCTCTTGAATTTTGGTAGGGTAAGATGGTCTGTGACCCAGTGCATACCCTTGGTGATCTCAGGGAAATTTTTAAATCACTATTTGGGTTGGTCTGGACCTTGATTCATGTACACAAAGTCAGAGGGAAGGGTTTGTTAAGATGTGATTCTTCAAACTGTATGTTTGTTACCTCTCTGGGAAGAAAACAGTGTTCCATGATGAATAAACAGAGTGACTCACTCTTGTGTGTGGCCTCCTATCTGCCTTTTCAGTTTTGTGAGAGTGAATTAGTTACATCCCTTTTGTTTGCACTTGACATATGGCCTAACTTGTAGACTTGAACATACAAAGAATTTGGGGCTAGGGTAAGTATAGGTGAGTTTAGGTAAAGATTGATACATGAGCTCAAACTAAGATTGAATTCATTTTATCTTTGATACTGGTCTGGATTTGGGGGTAGGAGTGCTGCTAAAAGCAATAGAGGGGCCCACATCTTCCTAGGCTCACACTAAGGAAAAGAAAATTGCATTTTTTTTTTCAAAATGTCCAGTGCCATCCTATAATTTAAGTTTTCCTTAAAACGTATTATCTGTGCCACACTCACTATGGGCATATGGGTAGGATTATGTAAATACAATCATTCTCCTTAAATTTATCTTTAAAATGTCAGTATCAGTAGTGTAAAAATTAAATTTTAAAAAATCCTCATGTGGTAGAGGATAAGTTGAGATCTTATGGAAGTGCAAGCATTAAGACTATAGTTGTTTGTTTGTTTGTTTATAGTACTGGGGACTGAATCTAGGGATTTTCTTGTATAAGGCAAGTACCCTAACACTGAGCTACATATCCAGTCTTTTAAATTTTATTTTGGGACAAATTCTTCTAAATTACTTAAGCTGGCATTAAACTTGTGATCCTCCTGCCTCAGCCTCCCAAGTAACTGAGATTATAAGCATGCAATCCCATGCCAGGATTACAGTCTTTGAACAGAGAGTTGATGTGAAATAGTCTTATGCAAACCATTTGTATAAACAGCATTCAATCATTGGTAAGAACTATGAAAATATTAAGAACAGTTTTTAGGTGAGGTACTTAGAAAAAAGATTACAGATACATCATAATGTATTTTGACTTTGGGGTATTTTGAATTTTGACTTTTGGGTATTTATGCTTGCCAATTTTGAGTACCACAGGACAGTCTAACACAGCATTAAAATATGAAGTGCATGGGAAACTGAGAATTCTCGAGCTATAGTAGGTGCTGGGGTGCAACAAAAATACAGTTGGTATTTTGGGGCTGCACCTGATCCTTAAAGATACTCATTTCCACAGCAGCTGGATGAACCCCAGTTCTTTTCCCAATAAGAACTTGCAAGTGGTAAATATACCCTCATTTCTATAGCATATTGCTGTGCTTAGGTTTCCGGTGTCTGGCTTTCAGGAAGCAGTAAGCATTTTGTGGATAGAAACATTTGTTGTATTTTGATTACTGGCTTCTGAGTATAGTAAGTATTCAAATGGGAACTGAGTGAATAAATGATTTAGAGAAGACTGAAAAAATGATAGCAAATCCTGAAGACTAAACCCATCCAGATAACAAGCTCATCCTCCATTGATTCAAGCCAAATTATTCCTCTAGGTCAGCATTTTGGGGGCATTCTGTATTTCCTAGGTTCCTCTTGGGCCTTCCCTCACACCTTGGGTTCACAGGAGAGTACTGTACTATAGTGTTACAAAAATGGCGCAGATTAGACCGTGTTCAGCTAAGTCAGGATTTCGGCTGGAATTTAACGACAGAAGTAGCAGTGCCGTGGAGGTTCAATTTTTTCCACAGGCAAATTATTCACACTCATAACAATTCAAAGTTAATGACCACTTGGAGCCCAGGAGTTCCAGCAGAAGGTCACTTCCCTTGAAAACGTTCCTATTTCACAGTGAGAGGCTTGGCCTGACTCCCTGGCTGAGATTCCTCCCCCATCCCCATCCATGATTCCTGCCCTTCACACCTCCTGCTTCCCAGCTGGATTTAGAGGAGATGGGGCAGGAAGAGATCACTGGGTTCTCACGTTCGTGGTAGCACCACCCAGCTGGCTCAGGGAATTAGATTTAAAAGCATAGATACATTTAATCACTTAACAGGCATTTGTTTTTTTAAGCCTGAAAGCACCCGTCTTGAGGCCAGGCAGCAGTAGTTTCTGGAGGGAATGAGACCGCCTTTGTGTCGGCCTGCCCAGAGCTTATGGCCTAATCTGAAAGCTACAACCAATCAGCTGCTGGAGAGTGATGAACACCAGAAAGGACCAACTCAGGGAGCAGCAACGGCCCCCGCTGAAGGTGAGGGGCAGGGAAGAAGCTACCCAAGCTGGCTGGGAGAAGGTGGAGGAATAAAACCATTCCAGACCAGTGATCTGTCTGCACAAAACCCCTCAGCAAAAGAGTGACATCTGTAGAATAACAAAAGGCCGCCATGGCTGGAACAATGGCATGAGGAAAGTGGTCTTTTTACTCCAGAGCATATTAATTATACAGAATAACGGGCTTCACTGTGATATTTTCAGGCACACACACAGCACGCTTTCCCCTTCCTTACTCTTCCCCTCTCTTTTCCCCAAGAAAAAAAGAGTCCTGTGCTCATGCGTGACGGAGGAAAAAGGCATGTAGGCCATGGGAGGTCCTGATAGCCATACAAGAGCTCTGGACTTGATACCAAGAGCACCAGAAAGCTGTGAAGGGTTTTTAGGTTGAGGAGTGATTTAATAAGATTTATGAACTCCTAACAGCTGCTCATTTTCTCCATGACTCTCCAGCATCTCTAAAGGCCCCTCCATCTGGTCCTGGGAGACACACTGAGAGTGTTAAGTCCTGTTACCTTGACTCCACCTCGCTGTCAGGCAGCACATGGGATAGTTGATACTTACACTGAGTTTCCAAAGTGAAGCATCAGCTCTGATGTTTAACTGGAAAGAATGAAGTGGAAGAGGGCATCTGTCTTAGTCACTTTTTTGCCACTGGAACACAATACCCAACACCCACAATTTAAAGAGGTGTTTACTTTGGCTCACAATGTTAGTCTGAGTTGGCTGGCTCCAAGGTGGGATGACATGGAGAGGGGTACAGTGGAAGAAAAGCTGTGCACGTCATAGCATCCAGAAGCAGAGAGAGAGTTGAGGAGCAGGGAAGGGAGATGCACCCTTCCAGGTCATACTGAGTGACCCTCCTTGTCCACTCAAATCCTTCTTTTTAACAGGAAGTTAGTTATGGCACCCCCACAGTCCAATTACCTTCAGAAGCCCTGCCTATGTGAGTACATGAGGTTTGGGGGGAATGTCTTGATATAAGGCATAAAAGCATCCAACACCCGTCTGCCCCAGCTCTCATGGCCCATGCTGGGGTACAACATGTCTTCCACTGGGGCTGTGTCATTTAGTCCATCAAATCAGACCCATTCCCAGGGCTGGAAGTGGGAGAGACAAAAAAACAAGGCATAAAAAATAAGCCTACTTTCTCCAAATTTTATTTTTCTATACGCATCTCCAACTATAAGGGAGAAGACAGAAATATGTTATTTCCTTGGGTCACAGGCTCCAGAGCCAAGTGCAAATGGAAGGCTTTAAAGGCATTATTAATTTTGTTAACATATATGCGGACATGTGTGCGTGTGTCTGCCTGGATGCACATGAAAGTGCTCCATTTCATGAGGTGTAACAATGGCACAGTGACTAAGTGGCCTGCTATGTGAGTGATTTTTCAAGTTCTCTACTTGGTGTCCCAAGTCTAGCGCTGGTCACTTCTGTACAGAGAGATGGAATAAATTCTTCCACTAGGGAATTAACAGGATGCCAAGGATGTGGGATATGTGTCC
This sequence comes from Dolichotis patagonum, assembly GCA_004027295.1. NCBI lineage: Eukaryota > Metazoa > Chordata > Mammalia > Rodentia > Caviidae > Dolichotis > Dolichotis patagonum. The sequence continues at coordinate 44,330 of PVJX010005056.1, forward strand.
AAATGTTTATGGTAATGAGAAGGCATGTGTACCCCACCATATGGAAGGAAAACTTAATTTAGAAGCTGGGAGCAAACTGCTAATTATTCTACAGGATCTGCTGTCTGCTAACTCCAAAGTGACTGAGTTTTATCAGAGTGTGGGTCTTCTAGCCCCACCTCCCCCAGTGCAGGGACGGTCATGGGACTAAATTCTGGCCTGTGTTGTGTAAGTAATAAGTGTCACTTCCAGCTCAGGATACTAAAAGGAGAAGGTGTGACCTCATTTGGTCCTTGTCCCTTCCACTGTGTCTGGGAAATGAGACCTGGAGTAAACACCTTGGATTCAAAGATCAAAGCTAAGATTAAGGGATTGTAAATAGCTTTCCCCTCCCTCTGTTTTAAGCCACCCACTTTGTGACTGTTGGAGAAAGAAACAGTCTTCTTTCTTCAGCATTTGCTGAAGAAAAATGCTTTCTACAGCATTTGCTTGTTTTTCAGTTGTTTTTGTGGTACAGGGAGTTGGACCCAGGGTCATTACACTAAGTTATATCCCAGCCCCTTTTTAGTTTTTTTTTTTATTTTAAGAGGGTAAAACTAAACATAATAAAACAGAACAAAGCAGATCAGAAGAAAATAATGTAAGTGACACAGATTTCAAAGCAAGACAACAGGAGATCTACAGTGGCTACCGTAATGTCTCTTGTTTTCTTACAAATAGTTGTCCATATCTTCACACACCATGAATTCATACAAAATAAAATAGTATTAAACTGATCAGGACAGAGTGATGAAGGCATTATAGGCCTTCAAAACCAGACAATAGGGAAATCAACAATGACTGCCATAATGTCTCTTGTTGTCTTCAAAATAGCTGTCCATACCTTCATGTATGTTGAAATTAAACAATACCAAATAGACTAAAAACACTCTAAACAAAGAATATAAGCATTACTGGATTTCATAGCATGACGCTATGGAATCAACACTGGGTACCATGGTGTCTCTTTTTTTTCAAAGTAGCTGTTCATTTTATCACGCATTATATAATCAATTCTCATAAACTGTTTAGGAGAAGTTCTATGCATGTATAAGCCTCTGCATGTATACCTATCCTTTCTGTATTATGAGGGAAAACAAAACAAAACAAAACAAAACAAAATGAATTACTAGAAAAACATGAAACAAAAAAGACAAATAAATAACAAGCAAAGAGCCCAGAACACTGTCAATATAGGCCTTCAAAACAAGGTGGTAGAGAATAACTAGGGTTGTTATTTTACACAATGATCTTCAAGAGTTCCTCTGATCATGAGACACTAACATGCAAAATTGTTCCAATCCTACAGATGTTAGCTGTTTTGTTCCAAGAACTTACAAAATCTGTAGCACAATCATCTTAGCTATCCTAAGTTTGTTTATACAAGCTTATATATTTTTTTCTTTTCCCTTCCTTTTTCTTTTTCCTCCTTTTCCCTGAGATATCATTTTTCCCCTTTGAGCACATTTTTATCCTTTCACTGTATTTATTGAAGATTTTGTATCTTATGTACTCTTACCGTTTCTTACACTAGGGAGCCAATACAGTATTTACACATGTGAGTTTGATTTAGTTTGCTTATGAGTATAGTCTCAAGTTGCATCCATTTATTTATAAATATCTCAATGTGAGCATTCTTTATAGCTGAGTAGTACTCCATTGTATAAAAATATCACATCTTTTTTAATCCATTCCTCAGTTGATGGGCATTTAGGTTGTTTCCAAGATCTGGCTATTACAAATGGTGCTGTTATAAACATGGGTGCACCTATATCACTGTGATATGATATTTTCAATTCTTCTAGGAATATGCCCAGAAGTGGGATAGCTGGGTCAAATTGGACCTCCAATCCTAGCTTTTTGAGGAACCTCCAGACTAACCTCCACAGTGGTTGCACCAGTCTATACTCCCACCAACAGTGCAGAAGAGTTCCTTTTTCCCTGCAGCCTCTCCAGCATTTGTTGTTGGCAGTTTTCTTTATCCTGGCCATTCTTTCTGGAATGAGATGGAATCTCAGTGTGGTTTTAATTTGCATTTCTCTAATGACTAATGGTGCTGAACATTTTTTCATGTATTTATTTGCCATTTGTATTTCTTCATCAGAGAGCTGTATATTCATCTCAGATGCCCATTTTTGGATTGTGTCTTTGAATTTTGGGGATCTGATTTTTTTTTAATTTTTTATATGTTCTAGGCAGAAGTCCTTTGTCTGAGGGACAGTTCACTAAGATTTTTTTCCCAATTTATGGGTTTTCTTTTCACTATGCTGGAGATTTCTTTCAACATGTAAAAACTTTGTAATAAGACATGATCCCAGTTGTTAATTCTAAGAAATATTTCCTGTGTGGTTTGGTTTTTGTTCATGAATTCTCTACCTACCCTTATGTCTTCAAGATTTCTACCTACTTTGTCTTCCAGCAGATTTAGTGTTTCTGTTTTAATATTTAGATCTTTGATCCATTTTGACTTTAGTTTAGCACATGGTGATAGACATGGGTCTAGTTTTAGTTTTTGGCATATGGAAAGCCAATTTTTCCAGCACCATTTATTAAAGGGACATTTATTAAACAGCGAATGTGTTTGGCCCTTTTATCAAAGATAAGGCAGTTGAGTGCGTTTGTAGTTGTAGTTGTATCTTCTAATCTATACCATTGATCTTCAGGTCTGTTTTTATTCCAGAGACAGGGTCTTGCTAAGTTACTAAGATGCCTGTGCTGTGATTGAATTTGTGATGTTCTTGCCTTGGTCTCTCAGGTTGCTGGGATTAAGGGCACGGGCCACTACTCTGAGCAGCATTAAAATTACCAGCTTTGCCTATACCACCTAATAAACAGCACAGAGGACTTTAGAGTAGAAGATCAATAAGCAGCTGAAATGCCTCCTCCTGGTCTCCTGGCCTGTGCCTGCCATTTCATAAGTGGTCAACCATCTCTGATTTGTTACATTTAATAAATGGTTAATTATCATTTTCAACTATTAGTTATTAACACCTCCCAATTGTATGTAACTCTTGGCCTCCCATTGTTCTACCTCGGCGCTCAGACTATTCCTTTGTTTTATGAAAGAAACTTTCCCCAACTTTTATCAAGTGTCTGCCCAAATTCAAGGTTTACTCAAAATCTATTCTCTCCAAGGTATTCATTGATTAAAAAAAAAAAAACTAATGTGGGATAGTGCTGAATCAATGAAACCCAGCGCCTTTAGATTAGAAGAGTTTTCGCTTCTAGAGGTGGTCTTTGATTAACTGACTGAATCCCTCCAGGTCCTCCAGAGAAACAGACTCCACAAGGAGGCTAAGAAGTCATAAACTCTGGAGTCTTCAAGCTGGAAGAGTCCACAGTGCAGTTGTAATCCCCAAATTGGGAGGCCAGAGACTCTAAAGGAGGCAGGATTTCATTTTCTCGGAGTCTGAAAGCCAGAGAAATCCAGTATCTCTCTCGTTTTCTACAATTCAGGCTTTTCCTTCTATCCAGGACTTCAAGTGGTTGGGTGAGGGTCTCTCACAGGAAGGAGGACAACTACTTTACTCCATCTTCCAGTTCAAATGGTAGTGTCACCTTCAAGCACTCTCTCTGACACACCCAGACACACTCTGACACATAAAACTGTCTGTTAACAGTTGCTGAGACTACAATGCTCTCACCTAAGATTTACCATTATGAAGCTTGTACTGTATGGTAGGCCCTAGACTGGGTGCTTTTCTTATAGCCTGGTCTTTGGTGAGATAGAGAATACTGTCTCCAGCTTACCAGTGAGAAATAAAATATATGGCTCAGAGAGGATAAATAACAAGCCAGAAGTAACTCAGCCAGCTTGGAAATAGTAGACTGGAAATTCCATGTCCCAAGATCTTCTTTTTCTATTGCTTTTTCAGGTCTTGATGTCACTTTCTGATACTGAGTTATCAACATTATATGACTTCCTGCCTGCACTTCTCTGTATGAAAGATACCTTCTCTCCCCTCCTAGGCTTATTTTGAAGTCTTCTCCAAGTTCAGGAACTTTCTCAAGATAAACTGGCCTGCACCTCATTGAGGATGTATGTCCAAATTGTGTTCTAAATTTAGCCACTTCCTTCTCTGTTGCTCCCATATTAGCCTGCATTCTCTGTCTTGCTTGCTGGATGACTTGAAAAGGCTTTGAATGGGTCTCCACTGTCGCCCTCCTATAATTATTCTTCCATGTACCTTCCATGCACCAGTAAGACAGGCTTTCTAAAATTAAAGCCAGGCAGTATCACTGCCTCTCTTAAAACTCCCCACAACTTCTGGTAACATGTGGAATAAACTACAAAGTTTCTCCCTTGAGTCTTTGTGCCCCTCTTTGCCTCTATCCCTACATTTCCACCCCATGGATCTTCCTTCTGTGCTGGCAGAGGGCCAATCTTGCCCTTGCAACCGTCACTCTACCAGATGTCCTCTGGCCAGCAGTGCCCCACACCCTGACTCACATGAGCTCCAGCTTGTCAAATCAAGTGTGTCATGCTTGAAATGTCATCTCCTCTGAGGGGCCATACAGCACAAATAACCAGCAAGTAGATAAAGAGTCATTCTCTATTTCAGTACCCCGCCTGCATCACATGTGCTATGTATATCAAATGCCATTGGTTGCTTGTTCATTTACACAGGCTCCAAAAGTGCAGAACTGGGTCTCATTTTCAATTATGTTTGCACAATGTAGAACACAAAAAAATATTCTAAGCTGGCTGCCAAAAGAATGAAGACCCAAAGGTGGCATAACAATCCCAGTGCCCCATGGTCTCCATATGACCAGCATTCTGGAAAGATGGGTCAAAAGAAAAAAAAAAAGTAGTCTTAGTCTTCTGTTCCATTTAGTTCTTTCCAAAGAGGAAACATGGAGACCAAGTGAGTTTTTAGAATCGTTAAAATTATGGTTTTCAGGTTTTTAAAACATTAGTATTCTGATTCAACTTCTTTAGAAGACTTGCACTGAACATCAACAAAAAAATTTCTGCACTGCAGAATGGCATTGCTGACTTCACTGGAGGAAGGGAGAAAGATAACAGGCGAGACAGGGCCAGAGGAGGTCTTGTAGGACACCACCCTGCAAGCTAAGAAAACCTGTCTTCCTTGGAGACACGTGGGAATGGGGCGGGGGTGGAGGTCGTGGGGACAGTCCAGGAATAGAAAGGGGGGCGCTGAGCCGGAAGAAGGTCAGCACGTCAAATCCATCTCATCTGAGCTCTTTTACCCGATTTATTTCTAGTGCTTCATGAATGGTGAAAAACATCAGTGGAAACCAAGCAGGGGAAAAGTGGTACCCAGAGCCCCACACAAGCCACGTAGCAACTTTTGCTTTATGTCCAACAGCTTGTGAGGGACTGGATCTGGTTTTAAGCGGTCATGGATTCTGCTTACCAGTGAATGTGCTGTTTTATTTTCCAAGGGAGAGTGAATAATATTCTTCATTAGGAACCAATATTTCAGGCCTGGTATTGAATCATCACAGGACTGCTGAAAGCTTCCCAACAGGAGTTCGCCCTCCACTGCCTTGCTGCGGGCTCAGGTTCCATTGCAGCTACTTTAAGCGCTTGTAAACAGCGTCGTTTTCCATTACAAGCTAGGAAATGTGGCAATGCACAACAGTGGCGGCACCAGGTCCCTGGAGAGGCCCGCCAGGGAGGCTGTTTCCTCACATCTCACTGGTCTGTAGTTTGATGGTGAGGCTGAGTAATCGCTGAAGCTCCATGTCTTCCCATCCTATTCTGTCCCACTAACTTATAAAACAGCCCGTGACCCGCCTGAGGACTAGTGTATCAGCCAGATGTTTCCTGAGCAAAGACAGCATCCATTTCCCCTTGCACATCATCTTGTGAGAGGGGAGGGCTGGCAGGGCTCTCCCCCAGCTGACATCATTGGGTGAGGTGGCCTGGGGGAGAATTTCAAAGCAGAGGAGCTTTAGCCAGGGAAGAGCTGGCAGCTGTGTGCTGGGATTAACTGACCCAGATAACCAGGGAGGAGGAATCAGCAGTTTAAGCATGTTTGTTCTGCAGAAGGAAGTGGCCTGCCTCTCTCCCAGCTGCTGAATACCCGGGGACTAAGGGTGGCTTTCTCCTGCCGTGCATTCCCTGACTCCTCCTTGATGTGAAATAGGTTTAAGTTGCTACAATTAATAACAATATTAACCAATCGTCCTTCCCCAAACAACACAAATTCTAAAGAATCTGTGATTTTCAATTATTTAGTTACAGATCACTAATTGTGAGGGTTGGTATGTGACCACCCAGTTATACTATATATATAAAACAACTGATAGGGAATTGCTAGCTTCCATGTAGAAATGTTACTAAAAAGAGAGCATAAATAAGCAAATACAATTCATGCACCATCATGATTTCATAAAAGAAAGGTGAATTTAACAATTCTGTTCAGATCATTCAGGGGCTTTTCCTGATGCTCTTCACCCAGTCTAAGCCACTCAGACCTAACCTGTTCCATCTGAGCTGGGACCTGGCCCTCACCTGCTCTTCCAACTCCTCCTCCCCGCCCCTTTCTCTTCCTCCTCCCCCTCCTTCCCCACTTCCTCCTATAATCATTTGGGAAGTTCTTGCTTTACGCTCTGCTGAAGTCTGTCTTCCTACTTCCCTCTATTAACCTTAGCTTTATTCTTAGAAATAACATAGGAGAACCTATCTATCTCTTCATTTAAGACGTTTCGTCATTGCTCCATTAACTATTTCCTAGCATTTAAGTACTGTGTGTTGAATCGATCGTCTCTTTTTTTATGCTATGCACTTTTTAAAACTCTTCTGGTTTCTTTTTTTGTTTTGTTTTGTGTCTTTAAGACTGTAGATTTAACTTGCTGCTCTAGAACAAATGGCAGAGCTATGGCTGGTCTTAGTGGCACGCAGCCTGGGTTTCAGGGGAGGTGGGCCTCCTGATTGGCCTCCTGAGTGGCCTCCCACATCGTCAGCACCCAGGCACTGCTCTAGCTGTCTGCTCAAACCCACATCCTTGGATCTCAACGCAGCGTCCTCTTCCCGGTGCAAGAGCAGCACAGGTAACAGTAGCCCGTGCACGCATGTGCGGCAGGAGTGGTGGCCAGAGTTGATGAACCTAGTTCTGCTCTGCTCTCTAAACGAGGGGCAGATTGCCTCTCAGGACCCAGCGTCCTTGTCCTCACGCCCGTCCTTTACAGCTAGGCTGACCCACAAGCAACCCAACCTACAGCTTCCCCCACAATTTTATCTTTTCTTTTTCCTTCAGTGCTTGGAGATTGAAACCTGGGCATTTCGTGCTGTGCTATATCCCTGGCCCTCTGGTCATTTTGGGACAGGGTCTCACTAAGCTGTAAGTTGCCCTCAAACTTGAAGTCCTTCTGTTTCAGCCTCCCAGAGTGCTGGGATTGCAGGTTTGCACCACCATCCCCTGCTCCATTTTCTACTTGTTTCTGGTCCCGAAGCTCTTCTGTTTTAGTCCTTGTGCCTTAATTCCTGTGTATGGGTGTGTGCATGTATTTACGTGTTTATAGTCAGACTTCATGTTTTAAAAAATGTAAACATGAGTGTGAAGAAGTAGGTGAGCTGAAACCATTCTGTTTCCTTTTCTGTTAGCCCTTCACGTATTCGAAGATAATTACTACACTCTTTTCCTTCGCATAAACATCTCCAGTTCCATTAATGATTCTACTCCTGTGAGTTTCTGAGCTCTTGTCACCTCAGACTCCTGTCCCTTCCACCATGCCTGTAGACATCACAGTCTGCTATCCAGCCTGGCACACCACATGGCCAGGAATACTCACCATACAACAGGATTATCACTTCTCATCTCTATTTTCTCTGTTAATGCCAAGTCTGGCTTACCTTTCTAAATTACATATTTATACTGTTAGTTTGTAAGAGCCAATTTTTCCCACTATTTTTCTACATTTAAAAGTTATCAGGGCTGCTAAACAACTCTTGTTTTCTCTACTTGTGTAATTGATCAACCGCAGTGAGTTTTACCATTTTAATATTACCGTGTTAGTCTCCACCCTGCTTTGTAGCTTGTGTCTGTATGTGCAAAAGACTAGCCTGAGTTTATTCTGCTCTATATAAACCTGACGGTCTTCTGATATATTGATCCCTGTGAGTTGTGGTTCTTTCCACATATAGAACACTTTCTCCTCTATTGCTCATGTACCTGAGAGGATATTACAGTATACTTTTCAGCTGAACCTGTTTTATACACTGGGATTATATTATATAGTTATTCAACAAAGATTTCTCAAGGGCCGAATGCATGTCAGTAACCAAGCCTGGCACTGGCTTGTCAGAGATAAATAAAGATCACCATTGACCTCATGGAATTTATTATCTGAATTTTATGTTTTTACAAAGAACCAATCTTGATAATGCAAACATACGATAACGAGCATTGTAGAGGCTAGATCATGGGTATATGGGTGTGTGTGGTACAATTTTAACTTTATGTACTATTTGAAAACTATCATAATACATTAAGGAAAACTTTGCTTGTTCTTCATAAGCTGTGTTTAGTCTTCATCAGTGGAATTGTATCTACACCCATTTCCCTCTTCTCTCTTTCCAACTCTTTAGGTTGATTTACATGAATATGTATATATATATATATATATATATATATATATATTCCCTACCCCCACACACACAACCAGGATGCCACAATCTCTTTCTTCCAGGGTTCCTGGGAAACAGTGTCATACCCAGAAAACACTGAATCCAGGACCCAAACTCTGAGCTTAACAGACATGGGCTATGTGCCCCAGACAATCACTTACTTGTGCCTTGTGTATTTGTGCCTTGCTATTTATCATTCCTGAAATGGAATAACCATATCACACCCAGGTTGTTGCAAATAGCAAGTAAAATTATGTACAAAATCACTTAGCACATTAAAAATGCCTCCTTCCTCACTTCTACCACATTATTTATGAAGATCCTCCTGCATACTGAGATTGCAACTGTGTGTCACCATACATGGTTCTCGATCATTTTTAAATGATTTTTATTGGTATTTTAGGTATATATATATATATATATATAATGATCAGATTCATCATTGAGAATTTGTACCTGTACATGATATAATTCGATTCTTTTTTCCCATTCTTTCTACTTCTCTTGCCATTTACAAAACTCTTTATTTCCACCTTTCCCTTCTTTTCTCTTTTTTTTAACTGTTCTCTTCTTTCCTATCACCTCCGTCCTCCCTTTTTACCCTTCTGATTTGAACATTTTGTTCCTATTTCACAATACCTATTACACATTTTGGTATTTATTACTTTCAGTTTCTCACCATATCTGCACATATGTCTGATTTATTTCACTTACATGTATGGTCTTAAGGTGCATCCACTTACCTAGAACTGTCTCAAATATATCTTTCTTTATGGCAGAATATTATTCCATTGTATAAAAATAGATATCTTCTTCATCAGTTCACCAATTGATGGGCATCTGGTCTGTTTCCAAGATTTAGCTATTATAAACTGCATCACTATAAACATGGGTGTGCATATACTTTGATATGATGCTTTTAATTCTTTTGGGAAGATACTAAAAAGGGGACTAGCTGGGCCAAATGGGGCCTCCACTCCTAGATTTTTGAGGAATCTCCACACCGATTTCCACAGTGGTTGTACCAGTCTACACTCCCACCAGTAGTGGAGGAGTCCTTTTTTCCCACAGCCCTGCCAGCATTTGTTATTGGTTGATTTCTTAATAATAGCTATTTTTTCTGGGGTGAGATGGACTCTTAGTGTCACTTTAATTAGCATTTCCCACATGAAAAATGATATTGAAACATTTTTTTCATATATTTATTTGCCATTTCAACTTCTTCATTTGAAAAATGTCTATTCATTTCAGATAATGAATTTTGGGTTGGGTCTTTAAATTTGGGGTATCTGATTTTTTTAGTTCTTTATATATTCTAGATAGTACCCCTTGTCTGAGGAACAGCTGCCAAATTTTTTCCTCACACTATGAGTTGTCTCTTCACTGTTGATGATTTTTCCTGCTGTGAAAATGCTTTCTAGTAAGATGAGATCCCAGTTGTTGATTCTTTGTGATAGTTCCTTTGCTATCAAAGTTTTGTTCATAAAGTCTTTGCCTGCATCAGTGTCATCAGGAGTTCTACTTATTCTCTCTTCCAAGAGACTTAGTGTTGCTGTTTCAGAATTTAGAGCTTTCATCCATTTTTATTTTAGTTTAGTGCATAGTTAAATATATAGGATTAATTTTAATCTTAAGCATGTGGAGAACTAGTTTTTCCAGCACCATTTATTAAAAAAGCTATCTTTCTTCCAGTGAATGTGTTTAGCTACTTTGCCAAAAGTATGTCTGGAGTCATTTCTGCAGTTTCTAATCTGTCTCATTGATCTTTGGATATTTTTTTCCCAGTACCATCCTGTTTTAATCACAGTAGCTTTGTAGTACAATTTTAAGTCAGGATTGTGATCCTCCCTGCTTTTTCTTTGTTGCCCAGGATTGCCTTTGATATTTTAGATCTATTATGGTTTCAAATTAATTTTAGGATTTTTTTTATCTAATTCTGTGAAATATGTGGTAAGGATTTTTATCAGAAATGGATTAAATCCATATAACAATTTTGGAAGTATGTCTATGTTCACTATATTGTTCTTTGTACCCAAGAGCAAGGGATAACTTCCCATTTTCTGATCTTCTCTTCAATCTCCTTTTTTAGAGTACTGTAGTTTTCAGTGCAGAGGTTTTTTTACCTCCTTTGTGAGATTGATTCCTAGATATTTCATTTTTTTTTGGATGCTAATGTGAAAAGTGTTGTTTCCCTAATCTCTCTCTCAGTGAGTTTGCTATCTGTGTAGAGGAATGCTATTGATTTCTGAGTGTTGACTTTGTATCCAGGTATGCTACTAAATTTGGTTATTAAATTTAGAAGTCTTTTGGTAGAATTCTTAGAGTCTTCTATGTAGAATATCACATCATCCACAAATAATGATAATTTGCCTTCTGTATTTCCTTTCCTTATTTCTTTTCTTTCTTTCTTTTGTCTAATTGCTCTGGGTAAAGTTTCTACAACTATATTGAATAAGAGTGATGACAGTGGACAACTTTGTCTTGTTCCTAATTTTAGAGTGAAAACTTTCAGTTTTTTTGTCCACTTGTTATGATATTGGCTGTTGATTTGTCATAGATGACTTTTATCAGATTAAGATAAAGGCTATCTATTCCAGTTTTCTGTAGGGTTTTTATCACGAATGAGTGTGGACTTTGCCAAATGCTTTTTCTATATATATTGAGCTGATCATGTAGTTTTTGACCTTGGCTCTGTTAATATGGTGTATTGCATTTATTGATTTGCATATGTTGAACCACCCCTGCATCCCTGAAATGTATCCTACTTGATCACGATGTGTAATTTTCTTGATGATTTTCTGCATTCTCCTTGCCAGTATCCTATTGAAGATTTCTCCCTCTATGTTTATCAGGAAGGTTGGCCTGTAGTTCACTGTTGTGGTTGCATCCTTCTCTGGTTTTTACATCATAATAATTTCAGGGATGAATATGGAAGTATTTCTTCCTTTTAAATTTCATTAGAGTTTAAGAAGTAGTGGTATTAGGTCTTCTCTAAATTTCTTGTAGAATTCAGCAAGGAATCAGTCAGGGCCTGGGCTTGTTGTTGTTAGGTTTTTGATAACATCTTCAACTCCATTGATATTGATTTATTTATAATTTTTATGTCTTCTTGATTTAGCTTTGATAATTCATATATATATATATATATATATATATATATATATATATATATAAATCTGTCCATTTCTTTTGCATTTTCCATCTTATTAGAATATAAGTTCTTACTTATCCACTGTTGGTGGGAGTGTAGACTAGTGCAGCCACTGTGGAAACCAGTATGGAGATTCCTCAACAAACTAGGATTGGAAGTTCCATTCAATCCAGCTATTCCTCTTCTTAGTATCTTCCCAGAAAAATTGAGAAGGTCATGTCACAATGATATATGTGTACCCATGTTCATAGAAGCATAATTTGTAATAGCTAAATCTTGGAAATAACCCAAATGCCCATCAACTGAAGAGTGAATGAAAAAGATGTGGTATTTTTATACAATGGAATATTACTCAGCTATAAAAAGGATGATCTTGAGGCCTTTATAGGTAAATGGAGGCAATTTGAGAATATCCTCATAAGCAAAATAAACAAGACTCACATTAGTAAATATCACATTGTCTCTCTAGTGTAAAAAATAATGAAAACTGAATAAAGTAATAAGATCCAAAATGTATAATAGATACTGTAAAAATGAAAGGGAAGGAAAGTTCTCTAAAGGGTGTAACTGTACACATCATGATCCGGTAGGATACATTACAGGGATGTGGGATGGTTCAACATATACAAATCATAAATGCAATATACCATATTAACAGAACCAAGGACAAAAACTATATGATTAGCTCAATAGATACAGAAAATGTGTTTGGCAAAATTCACACTCATTTATGATAATGTGGGTATTCATTGCTATAAATTTCCCTCATAAGACTGCTTTCATTGTGTCCCCATAAATTTTGGTATATTGTATTACCAGTACTGTTTAACTGTAGAAACTGTCTAATTTTTTCTTTAATTTCATCTGTGACCTAAGAGGGTGTTATTTAATTTCTGTGTGTTTATGATATTCTTATGGCTTCTTTTGACATTGATTTGTAATTTTATTGTGTTTTGGTCTGATAAATAGGACTGTTTCAATTACTTTTCATTTAGTTAGGCATGTTCCATGAAGTATTATATGGTCTATTTTAGAGAATGTCCCATCTGTAACTGAGGAGAATGTTGTGGGGTTGAATACTCTATAGACATCTACTAAGTCCATTTGTTTAAAAGCTTGGTTCGGTTCTATGATTTCATTGTTCATTTTTTTGTCTAATTGATTTGCTTATTTGTGATACTGGGGTATTGAGATCCCCCAATACAATTGTGTTAATGCTTATTTTATTTTTCATGTCCATTAATATTTGTTTTATATAATTGGTGCACTGGTATTTGTTGCATATGTATCTATGACAGTTATCTCTTTTTCTTGGATTGTTTCCTTTACAAAGATGTAGTGACTTTATTTCTATTCATTTGTGCTAGCTCTTGGTTTTTCATTGACTCCAATCAGTCTTATGCTGTTCTTCGCAACATCAAGCAGCTGCTGGATTGATATCCTATGATCTCTTGGTATTTTTAAAAAAATCTTTCCATGATCTTTAGCTGAAAGTCTGTCTTGTATATCTGAGATGCTAACCTCACATTGATTTGTTCTGCTGTGGATACTTTCAATGGAATTTTTAATCTCCTAGATATCTGTTTGAATCTGTTTTATTAATTACATTTCTTTCCTATGTTGGGCATCCATGGTTTCTATCCTTTCCTTAAGCTCCGCTACTTTTCATCTGTATCTGCTTTAGAGTTGTTAAGTGTGTTTTCATTGTCATCATCAGGTCTGTAGTTATCTGTGAGATTTTTCTCTGAGTTGATTTTTTTCTAGTGCCTTGTTCACTTCCTTTGTTGTTATCACTTCAGAGAAACTAGGTGGTGATTGTCCCCTTTTGTTGCCTTTGTTGAACTGGATGTCTGGAGTTGCATCTTGTTTAAGTGTCTTCTCATTTTCTAATTTTTTTTTAGTTTAATTCCTGGGTCAATGCTTATAAATTGCCTATGGTGGGTAGCTTTATTGCTAGTATTTAGAATCCTTAGTAAATAACTACTTCTCAGAGATGTCTTTCAGGTGTAGCTACCTTTTGGGTTTTGAGTCTATTGTGGGATCCTATCTCTTAAATTTATTGGGTATGAGAAGTTGTTGTTTTCTTGGCCCAGTCTCTGGTTCTTTGGCACTAGCCCATCATATTTTCTATGAACCTTTAGCAATCTCAGACTTCAGAAAGAAGAGCTGGTTAGAACAATTCTGTCACTTTGGCTAAAGTGGTACAATCAGCAATAACAGTAGTATCAAATACAGCCTAGAAAAATAACAATCTGAGGTAACCATTTGCCACCTTTAACTATATGAACTAGATTTGTGATTATATAGCAATATGTAAAAAAATTTTAAAAATTCTATTCAGTAAATAAATCTTTCAAGATGCCAACCATACACTCAGGAGAAAATTTAAAAGTGGTTAGAGGGGAAAAGAGAGAAATAGAGGAAGAGGAAGATATTGGAAGATGAAGGAATATCATGCAATTTTTTGGAAACTGATGCAGAAGATAGGAGGGAAAGAGAGAAGGAAGAAATAAAAAGAAGAATAGAGCAGAACCAGAAAAAACTAGAAGCCACATTCACACTCATATAAGAACAAGATCAAATAATGAAGATAAAGGGGGAAAAAAAGAAGAGTAAGGAAGAGAGAGAGGGGAAGAGAGGGAGAGAGAAAGGAAGAGAAGGAAAGAGAGAGGAAGAGAGTAAGGGAGAGAGAACACTTTTCAAGGTTTTCTCTGCTGTCACTGGTAGACAACATGTGGAGACAGAATCTGACCCATGTTGATTTATCTCAGCAGTTGCTTTACAGCATTGTCATGGATAATCTCAACGAGTCTGTACCTTTATTTTCCCTGAAGTGCAGGGTGGAAACTACTGCCTCTCAAGTTGCTACTTCCAAGGTTCTTCCAGAGACAGCATTGTTTCTCCCATTCTGCAGAAATAAAAAATATAGTCTAAGGAATTATATCATTTCCCAAGGTTATTCTAGGACTAGCAAGTACAAGTGGCAGAACTGGATTTGAACTGCAGACTTCTCAGCACAAATTAAGTGTTCCTTCCACAGCATGGCAACAGTATACAGCAAGTGTGCCACATTGGTTTAAAAGTCTGTTGCTCAAAAAAAAGGGGGGGGAGTTAACTTGTAGACATTAGAGTATGAATCTCAAAGAAAAGTAAACTTTACTTTTCTGTTCAATTACCAAAACTAAACCAAACCAAAATGTTTGTTATATTAAATTAAACCAATACAGCCATATTTAATGTAAGAAGTGACATCTTACCCTATACCTTCTCTAATTACTTTCTTAAGACAGTACCATCATAAACTGTGTCTGTGTATACATATATATATTCATTTTATTTGGTCTGTAACTTCCCCTTCTCTTTATTTAGGTCAATATAATTAGGATGGCCTTTCAATTAACATATTTATATCTGCCTCCTTGTTTTTAACAGATGTAGTTTTTCCTTTGTAGGAGTGCTTCCTAATTTTTAGCTAGCCTCCTGTTATGGATGGGTCTTTAAATGATTTTCCATTAGCTCCATTATACATAATTCTTTAATAAACATCTCTCTGTATCTATCTATCCATCTATCTATATCCCTGAGTCCTCATTAAAGATTTCTATGTCCATCAGCTTCTAAAAATAAGGCATTTTATGTCATGGGTACATGCAATTTTCTTTGTAAAAGAAAAGAAATTCACAGAATGCAAAAAAGTTAGAATTATCACACAAAGTATTTAAGGCAAAGAAAGTCACATAAATGAAAGTACCTAGAAATTCTGTTACACTCCTTTATTTTTCCCAAGAAGTTTCAGCATTTTGACCCTTTGTATGTGCTCCAAAGACAAATTCTAGCTCCTTCCCAGAGTCTACAAGCTATTTGTCAGTCTATTTACCCTCCCTCTGTCTCTTCAGTAATGAAGTCCCCAGAGGTTAGGCACTCTCATTATTAATCTTGCTACAAGAATCCTGAAAAACCAGCGTTCACTACCATTGAGTTATTTATTTTACTGCTTCCTCACCACACACAGACACTCGCTGTGGTATTCACAACTGTGCAGATGAAACCAAAGGCTCAGTCCAACTTAGTCAAAGAAAATCAATTCTATACACACACACACACACACACACACACCCTCCTCTCTCCGTCAGTAACTAACACCTGAAATTGAATGAACCTGACGTGCGATGTATCTAAAAGCTTTCCCCTGCCATCAGCTTGAGTAAAGGGACAAATGTGCAGTGGCATTTAATGGTGTTTATTTTGAAACATGTGATGCTTACCTTTAAAAGCCTATTATGCCTCTCTCACCTCACTGGGACAAAAGGGCATTGTAACTTTATGTAGTCAGACTGCTTGCTTAAGTTTAGGTCTGTACTCACATGAGAAAAATACTTGAGTATCAGTCATCTTGGAATCCAAGGGACTTATTCATAGAGCATGTGGGACTCTATTCATAAATGATTTATGTCTTTGCATAAAGGGGGGTGCGGGTTGTGTGTGTTGCCCAGAGAACCATCGTCTGCCTCTCCTGAGTAATTTATACAAGATCAATATTTATCAAGGTGAGCCAAGAATTGTGCCATAACTCCCCAAGAGCCAAATACTTCATTTACAGTCCCTTCACCCGTGGAAGGGGGCATGACAGATTGAAATGTTTGTGTAAAAGTTATTTAAAGAGGTTCTTACTTGGTTCTTGTTGCTTTAGATGCAGTGCAATGCTTTAAAAGAAACTGCACATTTTCACAATGGATATTGCTCAGTTACTAACATGTAGCAGATATTCAAAGGAAGTATTTGTTGAACTAATGATGGGAGAGAAATAAGCAACTGTTCCTGTCACTCTTTCCAAAGAGAAGTTTGCCCCCTTTACTTACTCTGTTAGCAAATATTGTATGAATTGAGCACCTGCTAGACAATTTGCATTGAGTCAGGGGACATAATTGGCTAGAATTCTTACAGACATATATGTAAACATGGAAAAACATGTTAGTGAAAAGAACTACATGCTCTATTAAAATTTCAAGAAGTATTTGGATGGTCAACAGGATAGATCAACTAATTCTGAGAGAAGTCTAAACAAAGGGAAAGTAGGAGTTAAACAGGTAGATACTGAATAGAGATGGAAGTTTGGGAAGAAGTAATAGTATGAACAAAGGAAGTATAGAAGGCCTTCAAATTTCAGGAATGGAATAAAGAGGTTGCTGTGAGAAAATAATATTTGTGTCCCTAAAGGTAAATCAGAAAATTTCTATTAGAACTAGACTGTAAAAGTTTTAATACATTCAGTCTATGAACTGTTACTGTATTTTGTAAGCAAGAGAGACTTACAGATTTTTAAATTTGGGAGTTACATGGTCAGGTTGCCCTTTGGTGACATGATCTTTACTGTCTATGTATCATTTAACAGCGTAATACAGAAAGGAGGTGAAAAGGGGGTTTAAACTTGTTTACCAAGCCTAGTAGAGTCTCTATGGATTGCTGTTTTGAGAAGAATTTTGACACTGTGCCTGGATTCACTGGGTCTCAAATAATAAAAAAAAGTGAGCCCTGTGGTGAGTGTCAGAAGGGAGAGTGGCAGCAAGTATAAACTAAGCGTTTACTATACCTGAGTTAGCACTGGGTCAAGAAAGTCTGTGTGAGAAATAATTCATCTTAAATTAGGGCGCCCTCAACGAATGGATGGGGGATGTTGGGAATCGATTTATATACAGTGATACATCACTTGTCGAACTGAATTTATTTCAGATTTGAGCTCAAACATCAAAAAGATCAAGAACTGAGCATATTTTTCCCGTCAGAAATAATGGAAACCAAATAACTGGTAACAAGGCCCAAAAATTGCACTTATAAATTCATTACTCCAGGACTGTAACAAATTTCACAATGAATTCTTTCTTTTAACTCTACCGTGGTTCTTACAGTTTTCCTCTTAGCTTTATCGCTGGTATCACTAACCTTCCTTGGAGCAGTGTTTATGTCTTACACAAATAAAGCATGAAGAAAAGCACAGTGACGAGGGTTTTAACGCACTGACACAAGCATTGGATGCCGTCAGGGCCAGAGAGGCGCCAAAACTGAAACACAGCTTTGTGTCCGTGATGTGTGATTCACTCTCAGCCCCTAGTTTTTTTCAAGCCGGGTGTTTGGTTTGACAAGCAAAGATACAAACACTGAGCAGATTTCTTTTGAACTTTACTGTTTGGATAGTGGAGAGTTCAGTCTTGGAGTCATTTGATAACTGATGTTGTAGAACCATATTTGTATATAGTTAAGAATCATGTAAGTCTAAGAAGAATAAAGAATGAGTTTCTGAAGTGCATAGCTGAGGATAGGATCTTTAAGAAAATAACTGAGACAGGCCAAAAGGCAGAAAAGTAAATTTACAGTGGTGGAAAATAGTAAATGAAGATGATCATTTTAATAGTAGGAATTTGAGGTTCTCACAGCACAGGGGCTATCCAGAGGGGATGTCTCACACAGTGCTTGGGTTTGCGTATGAAGCCCAGAAGAATGTTTTGAAATAACAAGATGAATATAGGGTTCATACAAATATGAGTAACAGCATTTTAGGGAATATCAGGATGCTACCGCTCAAGGAGAAATGCTGACCAGCATCCTGAAAATGGTGAACGAAAGAGAAGAAGATCCAGGAGAAGGTTTTAAAATATCCATAAAAAGTAGTTTCCATTTGAGAAAAATGTAAAATTAGTTTCAGAAAACCAAAAGGGATTTCTATGTCTGAGTCTGGTACTAGATTGGATAAATCATCTTGTAGGAAGAATAACTGCAAAAGGTAAGTATAACAAAATCTTTGAAAGCACTGGGGGCTACAAAAAGTGATGCTTAAGGGTAGGAAGTACCAAGAAATGACATGGATAAATTTTCTCTTTAAAAAAACAAACAATTTATAAATATAGGCAAAGAGACTGAGAAGCTAAGCAGAGTTTAGGGGAGTTTGGGATTGTGAAGCAAAATATGAAATTTTGAACCTTCAAGAATAGACACCTGGTAATAGGGTTTAAATGGGTATCAAGGTAAAGATTAGGTTGAGACTATATATATATATATATATATATATATACACATATATATATAATCACTCAGAATTTTAGGAAGCATTCATTTGTTAACATTTGTGACTTCTTTCACCCTAGTCCTGATTCTCATTGTTACACTCAAAGTTTATCTACAAGTAATGCAGACAAAGTGGAAATATACTATTTTTTAGAAGAGCAGCACTAAAATACATGATTCTAAAATTTTGCTAGCTGCCACGTAGAAGTAAAATCAAATCCGTCTTGCAGAAGAAAATGTTACTCAGAAACTCAAATTCTTGCTGTATTTACTTTCTGAAGCAAACAGATTTCAATAAAATCTTACCAAGCATGCAAGGTTACTAGTTCTAATAATTAAAAATAAGATTAAATATAGATAAAGGTACCAGCTTTCTGACTCAGATGTTGACTTTACATGATTTAAAGTTGTATGTCTAAAATAATGACAAGACAAGATTTTGGCTGTCAACTAGAATCCAATAAGCAGTTAAGCATACTTCATGGAAATAAAAAAAATAAATTAAGTATGATAGCAATAACTCACAATAACACAGATGAAGGGAGGATTAAAGAGTGTAAAAATATGTGAGCTGGAAATATACAGGTAGAATCATGGAGAGAAAAGAAGCAGAAAACAAGGAGTCTAAGTGAAAGGTGGGGCAAAATGAAAAGGTCTAAAATATGTGTAACTGCTGTCCTATAAGAATGTGAAGAAGAAGGATCGTAGAATCACTATTTAAGAGGTAATGGATTAGGGCGGCCCACTCAGGACTCTGTCTGTCTTTCTCTTAGTACACAGATTCTGGTCTTAAAACAAAGTAAAACAAAAAAGAGACAATGTATGAAAAGCTTCTAAAACTATGAAGAATTTCAAGTTAGAGATTTGAGAAATGTCACAAGCACCAAATAGAAAAACAACATACAAAGAAACTACATTTAAATTAATCATATTATTAGCTTGCGAAACAAAAAGAAAATATTAAAATAAATCAAAGGAAACAAGATACTGTAGCTTTACAGAAATCATACTAAGACTTACAACCATCTTCTCATTGAAATTACAGGAGCCAAAAGAAAACTGAATAGCATTTTCAAAACAACAAAGAAATAAAGTCTGCTAATCTTGAGTTATATAACCAGAAGAAATTCTTCAAAAATGTTGCGAAAAAATTTTTTTTCCAGAAAACACAAACCAAGGGAATTTTTCACCCACAGACCACAATATATGGGATCATCCAGTAGAAGTAAAATGATGGTGGATGAAAAAAGGAAACTGCAGGAAATAACCAAGAGTCACAGAAAGGCTAAATTAATGCCGATGGTGTCAAAAACAAGCAAGATATCATATCAGACTCAGAATATGTGTATAATTCAAACAGATAAAAATAGTACAAAAGATATCAGGGAATAAGAAATTTAGATTCTTTCATTAGTCTGCAGAAATAACACAAATTTTATTATTCTCAAAGTAACTGCTCTCAAAGTAACTACCAGACACAGGCATGCAAGATTGATCAAACAATATAACTTCCCTTTGAGCTGTTTCTTTTGCCTTTACTATGACTATGGTTACTTTTGAATACTTACTCTTTCAGTTAACAGCAATTGTTAAATTCCTATCATGTTATTTTGAAATCACTACATCGCTACTGTTGTTGTTATGTCATCCTTTTGTTTTTGCTGTTGTTTTTTTTTTTAACTATTTGTTTGCTTCTTGATTTTTCTGGTTTTTTTCTTTAAAATAAAATAGTTTTGCTTTAAGTGTTTTGCAACAATAAAGCAATTTCCTGAAAAAAAATTATAGTAGGTCTTAATAAGTGAAGACTTCATATTTAAATCTCAAGGGTTATATATTAAAAGATTTACAAAAGTACATAGAATTAATCTAATAAAAAATGAGAATGGAATATTTTTAAAATGTAAAGGAAGCTAGAAAGGAGAGGGGGAAAAACATAGAAATGAACTTAAATCCAAATGTAAATGAATTGAACAGTCAAACTAATAGGCGAAAGACTACAGACTAAAAACCAAGCTATGTACTGTTTTTTTGTTTTGTTTTTTTTTTGTACAGGATCAAACTCACGACTACGCGCTTGCAAGGCAGACGATTATGCTGTGGAGCTCAATCCCCAGCCCTATGTACTGTTTTTTTTTTCTTGGTACTGGGGATTGAACTCCAGACCTCGTGCTTGCTAAGCAAGCACTTAAGCCACTGAGCTAAATCCCTAGCCTATGTACTGTTTTCAAGAGACGTAATTTAAACGTAAAAAGGTCTAAAGCCGAGGTCTAAAGGAAGATCATGTATTTATAGTAATGTCATACAAAATAAATTCTAAGCTAATTTATTAAACATTTAATTCATAACCCCAAAATTGATCAGATTAGAATTAGGAGTGGGCAAGTCCAGAATTGCAGTAGGAGGCTTTATCATGCATTTGACAGTAGGTGGAAATCAAGCAAACAAATTTAGTAAGAATTCAGATCTGCACAGTAAGAAAGTGTGTCTTCTAGCATTGTATTTAGTTCTTTTTACATTGCTAGCGCTAGAACCTCATATTATACCTATTAAATGTTTGGAAGAGAGTTTTGTTTAGCTTTGCCTTTGAGATAGTGTACGAGAACTGGAGTTGCATTTGTTTCTGTGTGTACTTTTCTGAGTGTATGACCTTAGACAACTCTTTTTGGTCCCTTTTGAGTGACACTGGTACATTCTACAGAATGAAGGTATTTTTTATTCTATTTTGAGTGGAAGAAGACAGATCAATGTGTTTCTAATGGGTGGATTCTCCTTATCCTCCAAGAAACATTAAATAAGTTGCTAAATGCTTGGACATTTTTCTGAAAGTCTAGTAAGTTCCTTAAAATCAACTTCTGAGTTCCATTATTTGAAAATAGAAACAATGAGAACTTTTCAGTCAAGAAAGCAAGCGAGAGAGATGAACTGGACATCTGCCTACGAAACTTAAGAATGCAGCCCTAAGGAGAAAGCCAGGCCGGTTACTCAGCAGAAGGACCTCATGAGGGTGTCATGCTGGAGCTGTGGGTTCACACTGCTCACAAGACTCTCTTCGATACAGTTCATCCCAACTCCAACTTCAGTGTGCTACACGGTATTTTAAATTCATCTGTGGTGAGAATATTTACATTACAGAAATTGTCCAATACTACAAGGTTGATTTTAGTGGGCACTGGTTCTTAAACATCTACCTCTACATCACTGCTGGAGAACCATCAGCTGAACGCTCAGGACCTATACAGAAACAGGAAAAGGGTTCTAGCTACATTGACATTTAACAGTTTTCCAGCATTTTTTAAGAGACACAACCTGTGGGTGAACCCGCCTGCCCACTGGATCTAAACCACTGTGTATTCAGTCATCATGTAACTGTTAAGCATCTCTCATACTTCCTGTACCCAGAGCAAATACCCATCGATTATCCTCTTCTGCAAAAAGTGGGAAACCACGGAATCCTCTATGAGGGTGACTCCTCTCATATTCAAGAACTGTTTGATGCGTCACATCAACTTCTGACACAACCAAGGCAAAGAAGTTTGAGGTAGGAAGTCTCCTGCTTTTACTCTGGGACAGCATAGGGACATGTCAACATGCTGTGTATTGCATAGGGGTGTGGACACCCTGATTACTATGTTTGTGTAAATATTTGTACGAAATAGTTCCTCCCATTTTGGATGTAGCATGTACTTAGATTTATTGTTAAAAAGAAATTTGTGGAAGCAACCTGGATTTCCCACTTGAGTCTTGAGGGGCACCGATCTCGCATGTTACTAAACTCTACACAGGTCATGAGAGAATGTCACACTGATCATGACTGGGGATGTACTTGGTATACTTTGCATTACACTGAAAATAACGTTTATATAGCTGTATAGAAATCTTAAAGGAAGAATTTCGGAGAGAAACAGTATCTGTGTTTCTAGCAGTTCCTTCCTGATTTCCAGAATTCTCCTTCAGTGGGAAAGGTAAAGCCATAATGGAGTCAACAAAAATAAGCTGTCACTGATACTCTAATCCTGAAAGCAATAACAACATTGAAGGGTTATGGTGGTTTTTTTTTTTTTTTAATTATCGTGAAAGGTATTTGGAGACCACTGTGTTTGTAGCAGCTGTGTCAATTAAGACTGAGATCTCAAAAATGTTTATGGCGATAGTATAACACATAGATTTTTACCAGGAAAAACCTGTCATCAGTGTTCTGGAATGCCTTAGACCCTGTTTCCTTCTCACTTAAGGATTTTCTTTTTTTTTTTTTTTAATTCTTTTTTTTTTAACAAAAGGGGGCAGTACAGAGCAGATCAGAACAGGACAACATAGGCAACACAGTACTTTACATTAAGTCACCTGGATATCAACAGTAGCTAACACCATATCTCTTACTCTGCTATAGTTAAGCATAGTTTCAAATACAATAATATCAAACATAACACAATAGTATAAAGCCATGTCATAGAGTGAAAGAATTACAGGGCTTGAATAACAGAAAATTAAGGATTTTCAAGACTGGAAAAAATCAGAATAATATAAATCATTTGGGTTTAACATACATTCTCTTTTCCTCTGTCTCATCGCCTTTGGACACAAAAAGAATTCCCAGATCCTTACGGTTTCTCTCTCTATTCATCAGTTTATGTGAACCTTGCCTTGTACAGAAGGGCAGATCTCTGACTGATACCCTATTCTTTTTGGCAGAATGTGCTGTAGGACATTTGAGCAATATTCTTGCTAAAGTTTCTATGTGGTATTACTGGCAAATTGGGGGGTGAATATAGAGTTGGTCTTTATATATGCAAATGTGGCCTGCAGAGATTGGTGAAATAAGCTTGGTCTTCATTTTAAGTCATATGTCAACATTTTTAGGGTTCTCTGGGGTAACTAAATTTGAGACAACTGTGAAATGCATAGTAATTATCTTGAATTCAACCTACTACATTTGAGAATTATATCTGAGGCTTTCCCATATTTAAAATAAATTTGAACAATTTTAAATGTTTCTCAGTGTTTTCCTTTGTTTTGTTTGGTGCAAAGCATTTTCACAACATTATCTTAGAATCTCAAAAAATGCTAGTAAATAGATAAGAATGCTAATGATAAATTGGTGTTCATGAGAGTAATGGTGTAATAGTGACAGAAACTATAATTTAAGTGTTTCCTATGTTTTAATTCTTATACATAGGAATCATACCTATATATCTTTACACACATATATCATTTAATTCTCCTACAACTTTGTGAGTTAGATAACACAAATTTAACTATATGGAGTGATTTTTCCAAAGTCACATAACCCATAAGTATTAGAAAAGTCTTGAAATTGAAGTTTTTTGCCTTCTTTCAGATCTGAGGCATAGAAGACATTTTCCACTAGAATAGTTGATATACTTCTCTCTGTGCAAAGCTTTCAGGAACACTAACTAGACTTTAATCCTGTCACTACCAATTGGCAATAAAATATCCTAAGGAATATGTTGAAGACATGAGAAAAGAGAAGAGCCTTTGGAAGTCAATCCTAAAATGGCCCTGCATTCTTACTTCCCTGAAGAGAGTGAAGTAATTTCCTTTTTCTCTCCTGGTACATTTTATGAATAGTTTCCAAGAGGTCAGTGGAGAATAATGGGGGTGAGCCAATCCAGTATTGGGCAACTACTTCAACACATTTCCCTTTAGCACCTGGGGAGGCAGCAGTGTCTGAGATGCAGCCCAGCAATGCAACGTGAGCAAAAAACCAAGCCAACCCTGACACCTGCATCACTACCCCTCTCCAATGTTGGAGTGAAAAAAAAAAGTTTTGGTAAAAGACTACAAAATAGCACTCTACTCTTCTTCTCTGTCTCCAAATGAGAAAATAGATTCCAACATAAACAATATTTAGAATTTTCCCATTATCTTCAAAATAGTGATTGTGCTCATTTTCCCTCCTCATCCCAAATAAACAAAAATACTTTCTATAAATTGAGATAGAGTTCATTCTTATGTTTTCTTTATTTGAAAAAGTGTTGTTTACATGATTTCATGTCAGTTGTCTCTCTGAAAAATGACAACAGTTGGAGTGGGCAAAATTAATATAGCATCTATTCTGAAAAGAAAGGAAGCCTAGGAAACTTCAGAACACATCAACATGTCTCAGCTAGTGAATTGTGAAGCCAGAATTAGAACCTAAAATTCCTGACTTCCTATTGTTTTTCAGTATTAGAAACTGAATGATTTTGTCTTGTTTTTGTTACTGTTTTTGTTGTGTGCTTTCTCACACAGTAGGTGGCAAATGCACATCTTCGCTACATAGAAGCAATAACAACAAAACAAAGCAAAAAATACCCTTGCCACCAACTAGAAATGTATCACTTAGCCAATAGATAGATACAGGAAATTACCCCTAATAGGAAGCAAAGTATCCTATTAAGTGCTAGGAAGACTGAACAGACAACTGATAGAACTAGCAGAGGTATAAGGGAGGCTTTGTGGAGTATGTGAGTATCCAGCCACTTATAATCTGGAGTCTCGGTTTTCAGATCTGAGGCATAGATCTTTGCTTTGGTCACAGTGGTGTGCTTCTTCTTCTTAAAAATATTGCTTCTTGCTCCTGAAACTTGTAAGGGCTCCCTGAGGATGTTTGGGAAAAGAATTCTGAGAATAT
Organism: Dolichotis patagonum; assembly: GCA_004027295.1. NCBI lineage: Eukaryota > Metazoa > Chordata > Mammalia > Rodentia > Caviidae > Dolichotis > Dolichotis patagonum. The sequence goes on from PVJX010005056.1 coordinate 69,785, forward strand.
CAACCTGTTAGGATGTTTCTCCAAGAATCTACTAGGGGAAAACATCATTGTGGGAAACCAGAATTAACACCTGAAAGATAGCTCATGTGGTGAGCTAACAGGGCAATAAAACAGTAACTACAGTAACAGTAACAGGTCATGAATGTTAGTGCACAGTTGGTTGAGAGAATGAGTACGAGGATTGATGTACAGAATGGGTGGCATTAAGTGGTTTAAGCAAAGTCTGGAAACCTTGGATTTTTCTTTCTTTATTTTACGGAGTGATATCCAGACTTCCAGAGTTCATTAAAGATACTAGGACAGGCTAGACAGTTTTTGCCAAGTTATTCAACTTCCACAAAATTTCCCTTTCCTCCTTTCATCCCCTACTTCTATTTCTAAGTTTCCTGCAAGGGCTCTCTCTAATGTTTTTTCTTTCTGCACAAAATTATTTCCAACCACCCAGACATAATGACCATTCTCAGTTCTTATATATTTCAAACAGCTCTTGTGTCATCATTTCCTTTGTTACATAATCTTTTCTTGTCCCATGAAATGTAAACTTATTAGAGCAGAGGTGGAAACATGCTGCTTTTTGAAAGTTCCAAGGACCTGAGCACATTAATTATTATCATTATAGCAAACACACAGCCATCATTTATGAAGTGTCATGTTCTCATCCAAGCACTGTTCACACATTATCTCATTTAATCCCGACAACAACCTACACAGTATTTCCTATTATCCTATTTACACAGGGGGAAACTTGAGTCTTACTTTTAAGTGATATCCCCAAGTCGTCCTGTTCAAACCACTAAGTTATTGACCTTTGAGATCTCCCCAGACGCAGAACAATTTCTCATTGGCACCATTTCCTCGCTCAGTTGCCAGAGAGGTAGATGTTGACATATAATCAGAACACAGCACCTGGCTGGGGAGAGTGGCTTGTCTGATGATTCAACTTTTAAATAAAAACAATAAAACCCTTGGCTGGACAGATTCACTTCCCCAGTCCAGCTGGGATGTGGTCACTGTGGTTCCAAAAGCCACTTGGGTGATATTCCAGCTTGAATAAGCGTAATTTGCACATTCAGTTGTCAGAGCTCTGCACGGAGGTCTTGTGATCACACTCCTTGTCAGGCATCTGCCAAAAGCTTGCTAATGCTTTGGCTCCCTGTCCTGCTGCTCTTTGCTGGAAGCGGTGTAGGGCAGGGTGGGATGTCTTCTTTAGTTGTAAACCTAAGGTAAAAAGGGGCAAACTAAGTGAATTATACAAAGCAAAATCTTAATTCACCCATTATTTGCTGAATTCTTACCACGCATCAAGCAGTTTCCTGTATCTTACTATGCTGAATCTACCTAGTGGCCTTGTGGAATGAGTTACTTTATTTTACAGATGTAGCAGTAGATTCAGACGTGCCAAGTAACTTGCCAAAGGTTACTGAATTAGTAGAATGGAAGAGTCTGGTCTCAGGTTCTGTCTTTGCCTCTACATCAAGGTACTTCAAGCTCACTTTGATGTGGATAAAGTGAAGAAGAAAGGGGTGTTATAATAAAGACAATATGGTAATAATTACAAATTTCATTAGTAACCTTTATCAAGTCCTCACTGTGGGCCAGGTTCTGTAGAACACTTTGCAAGTGTCACTGCATTTCACCTTCACAGCAGTCACAAGAGGTGGGCACTGGTGTTTCACGTTGTTACAAAGAAAGAGAATGATGCTTGGAGATGTTAAATTGTTTATCAAGCCAGCAAACAATTGTGTCAAGGTTTAAGCACAATTTTAAATTTTGTCATTACAGCTTGCTATACTAGTTCTATAGAAACATACAGTGTGTGAGTACTGGGTTGGGACCATCCTCTGACTGAGGCCTTCATAGAGAACACCAGGACAAAATGTGAGGTCAACACTTTGAAACCAGCCAGTGGAACTCATTCAGCCAAAGATGTCATTATCAACTTTAACCTCTCAACTTTGAGCCTCAGGAGGCTGACATAAAAAAATTATAGACTGCTTCTTAGGTAGATAATAGGGTTATTAAGGAGCAGCCTGGTCTGAAGCCAAGATGCCTATATTAAGTCATCTGTGTCATTTAGTTCTTCTCATCCCCTATTATGGGAAGCAAATTGCATAGTACCTGTTAGGTAGAAAGAAAGAGCTTTCAGTCTTCTGGGAGAGAAGAAATGATGTGGCCATCTGCAGCCATGGTAGAGGGAGTGGACAGAGAGCTGCCTGGGACTGAAGGCAGGTCCTCACCTCTCAGAGAAGAAGGGGTTAGATTTTCTAAGGCAAGAATGAAAGAGAGGAAGGAAAGGATTGGCAGAAATAAGAATTAGTTTTATATCCAGTTATTAACATGCAAAGTTTAAAAATGAGCACATTTGTTTTATGTGAGTTTGTGATTTATTACACTGTGTACCTTTCCTCTTCCATTGAAAAAGAATATCATTTAAGCAATAAATAACAGCATTAAAAGACATGTAACAAAATATTCACATACAGCTTTTGGTTTTTAATGACCCTTGCTGATCTTTGCTCATGTATCGTCCATTTGTATGCAACTATAATCACAGAATAGTTTTGTGTTGTCTTATAATTTCTCATATTTCTCTGAAATATTTCTCATATTTATCTGAAGATAATACCATGTGTAGGTTACCAGGTCCATTGCTTATTTTCTGTCTTCTTTACACTGATATTCTGATATTTTCATCTCCATTCTAGAATGGAAGTTTATTCGTATCCATTCTAGAGATGAGAAAAAAACCTAAAATTCAAAGCAATGCAAACTTGTCTATTCTGTCATGTTTACAGCTTCTATTAAGAATAAACCATGCATTAGATAGGAGGAAAAAGAGAAAGAAAAACAACAAAAAGGGTAAAACTGTTCATTAACGTGAACTGCTGTTCCAGTCAGGAAAATCAAGGGCAAAGAAATGCACTAACCCGCTGACAAATGGCTCTCTTCTCCAAGGCTTGGCCAGTGCCCAGTGGCAGCCACCGCTGGTGCAGCCACAGCTATGTCAGGCTGGGCGAAGTGGGGACAGAAATGCCTCCAACACCTTTGAATCTGTTTGGTCACTGACACAGGAAATAGGTCTGTGTCACTAGGCCAGTAGCATCATTGCCTTTGCATGGGAGGCCAAGAGTTCAAGTGCCACACCAGAAGCTTGGCAGCCTCCCAAAGCCAGCGCATGCATTGTCCTGGAAGATGGCTGGTGACATGCATTGGAAAAGGCACTCTTCCTCATCACAGTAATCAATTTTCAATCATTTTCACTTTCTCCAAAATAAATAACCCTCCTTCTTTAGCCAACACTCTCCAATAACCCTATCTTACTGGCACTGGGAAACCATGAATCTACTTTTGGTGTCTTTGGATTTGCTTATGCGGGACATTTCATATGTGGAATCAGAGTCATTTTTTAAACATTCTATCACTCTTCTGTAGTGTCCAGCAGAGGACCTCATACTTAGCAAGTCCAAGCTTGTTACTGTTATTAGGTATATTAGGGGATGCTTTTTAAGGATCAGGATAATCCATGAGCGGGGAAAAAGGGTGGTTGTACATGGAGGCCCTGGGATGCCATTATCCAGAGTGTGCTGATGGCCTTTATAGGAATGGAAGGACAACCTGTGATCTATGGCTTTCCTAGGTCAGGTCCCACAGACATGACCCCAGGGCCCTCAGACAGCTCAGTGACATGACACGGATGCCATAATCTCAACAAATCAGAAATTGATGCCTCAGAAGGCTGCAGTTCTCGCATGAGTTGGCCCATCACACTGTGTGTTAACAGACACTCACACTAAAATGCACTAAAGACCATGTAATTTATTCCCAACATGCTGTTATTCTTTCCAAAACATTATCTTTGGAGGACGATGCTTGCTAAATATTGTCCTTATTTCCAAAACTCGGGGTAAAGATCATAGGCAACCAGTGCCTGAGAGATAATTGGCCACTTTACAGTTTCAACCTCAAATGAACTCCCCTGTCTGAGTGAATTTCCTGGTAAAAGATCCCATTTTAATACAATGTGAAAGCTGTGAGAAGGATGGAGTTCACCGATCACAGTATGACCTGTTAGATAAATGACCAGGAATAATATTTCTTAAAACCACATTTTGTAGACAGAGTTAACAGAAAGCCCAGAAGAAAAAAATATCCAGTGGTTCTGCATTCAAACTTAAATGAAAGTAACATGTGTGCTTTCAGCCCAACTTGTGCCAGGGCTTGGAGGGAAATTGGCACGGATTAGTACCAGGAGTCATTTGGGGGCTATTAGGCATTGCCATCCTAGCTCTGACCTGACAACCTTCTCTCGGAGGAGAAAGCTGAAGTTTTGCTCTAACTGTTACCACCAAGAGCACACAGTTTCACTTCTCGGCAATTGCCTCATTTTCATTGAACTGGCGTTTGAGATAGAAGTTGAACAATTATTTTGCCCAATAGCTAAAGAAATGAACTTCTTGTGCTTTAATATAAAGGTGGCCTCTGACTTGACAGCAAATTCCTTTAAGAGCAAAGAACCTAAGTCAAGGGACTCAAAGGTTGGGGTGTTTTTGCTGAACACTAAGAGCAAGGCTTTTGGTTTCTTCTTTCGCATTATCATCTTCCCTGGGTTTCTTTCATGGTGACCTGGTAACTGTGAGCTGTGTTATTCGGTGTTTAGAAAAAAAGCAGTTTTACTGTCTGAAGTGCAAATTTCACGGAGTTGAACCCCTTAGTGTAAAGTTCAAATTCTCCAGAAAGGAAAGGGACAAGAAAAATTCCTCCTCCCCTTACCCTATTTGGGCAGAGAAGTATTTAAATTCCCTTTCCAGAGGGATGGTCTGCCTATAAAAGCCCAACCTACCAATGTCAATTCGGTATTTAAAAAACACTGGATAAGATCATACTATAGGCCAGGAACTGTGGTGGATCTCGGGGTTACAGAGGAGAACTAACCGTGGGCCTCACTGAAATTCCTCGTGATTTGCTGGTGATGGGTTATAGGGGTGAGGAGGAAGAGGTAAGCATCATGAGTCCTATGATACAGGAATGCACAGAATGTGAAGAAGCATAGCGTGGCGTAAGTCAGAAAGACTTTCAAGGGGAAATGAGTCCTAGACTGAGTCTTGATGTTGGCCAGACATTTAAAGCTGGGAATTGTGTGTGAGAGAGGCAGTTTGGTGGGGGAAGAGAAAACACCATTTGAAAAAGAGCAGAAATAGAGACAATATGAAGTATCCTGTAGGGGTGTGCTTTCGAAAGATAAGGCCACAGAAGTTGGCAAAGTCAAAATTAATAGGACCTCTGTATTTGAAACAAGATAGACCACTTTTTCTAGGTCCTCCTGGTGATTCCAGTGTGGAAATTGGGGTTTTGAGTTCTGTGTCAGCACTTGTGGCTATGAGTGCTCGGACAGATCTGTAATGACATACTGGCTCTGCCACTTATTATGTGTGTAGACTTGGACAAATTACTTAGCCCCAGGAAGCCTCTGTTTTTTGCTCTGTAAAATGGGGCCAAAACAAGAACAACTTCATAAGGGTATTTCAAGTATTATCAGAATCTAACAGAAATGATGCCTAACATAAAAAAGTGCTCATGAAATATGCGTGGAATTCGACTGGGTACAAGTGTGAAAAGGAAATTCTACTGTCTGAAAAATAGCCTTTGGCTTCCCAAATTCTAACAGCTGCCAAAGCAGCCCAGGACACCTGGAAAGAGGCAAAAATAAAGGGATCTGAGCCCGAAAGAAGGGTGACAGGAAGCCATGGGTCCAGAACCAGGAGACAATAAGCCAGTGAGACAGATCAAAGTCATGGAGGTACATCTTGTGCCAGAGCAGCAGGGACACTGCTAGGTCAGAGGGGCCCAGGAGAGAGAAGGTGGCAGATGCTTGCTTCTAGGGCGCCATGGGGAATGGCTGCGTGGCAGCCTGTCACTTCCTCTTTCCTGATGTTATTCTGATGTCCTACTGGGCTCTGGAAAGAAATCAAAAAAGGAGAAAGAAGAGAGGAAAAGGAGAAAAAACAGCTGCATTTTTGTATAATAACAATAACACCCTTTATGATGAAAGCATGTAACAAACTAGGAATAGAAAGGAACTTCCTCAATCGATCAAGAGCACCCATGGACAACCCACAGCTAACATCATATCTAATGATGAAAGAATGAATACTTCCCTACAAAATCAAGAACAAAATAAAGTTGTTTACCTTTACCACATTCACCAAAAATTTGTACTGGAGGGCAATTAGACAAGATAAAGAAATGAATTATGTCAAGATTGGAAAGGAACAAGTAAAATTATGTATTTGCAGATAATGTGATCTTGTATTTTAAAAAGTGACATAAAAACAGAAAAGCAGATTAAGAGATTCAGTTCCTAATTTGAAAACTTACTACAAATCTAAAATAATCAAGATGATGTTACATTGGCAGGGGAATAGATAATTAATGGCATAGAATTGAAAGCCCAGAAGTAAACTCTTAATTATAATCAACTGACTCTTCCATAGCAAGTGTCAAGAAAATTCAACAGGAAAGAAAACATCTTTCTCACAAATGGTGCTGGGACTACAAGATACCAACATACAAAAGAGTGCAGTTGGATCCCTATCTCACACCATATACAGATATTAACTCAAAATGCATCAAAGACCTAAATGTAAGAGCTAAAAGTGTACAACTCTTAGAAGAAACAGCGAACTCTTCATGACATTGACTTAGACAGTTGTTTCTTAGATACGGCACCAGAGGCATGAGCAACAAAAGAAAAACATAAGTAAGTTGGACTTCATTAAACTTAATAACTTTTGTGCTTCAAAGTATACCATCAAAAGGATGAAAAGAAATCCTACAGAAAGGGTGACAACTTCTACAAATGATTTACCTGATAAGCAGTTTGTCTTAGTCTGTGTTTGCTGCTATGACAAAATACGACAGATGAGTTTCTTTGTAAATAATATAAATTTATTTATTTCTCACAGTTCTGGAGGCTCAGGAGTCAAGGTGCCAGCAGATTCATTATCTGGGGAGGGCTGCTGTCTGCTTCCAAGATGACAGCTAGAACGGACAAAAGGGCAGAAGAGATAGGATCAGCTCCTTTATACCTCTCTTTTAAGACCCTGAAGTTCATTCATATGGACTCCACCCTCATTTCTTAATCACTTCCTGAATTTCACTCCAGCTCTTAATTCTGTCACATTGACAATTAAATTTCAGTGTACGAATTCTGAGATGACACATTCGTACTGTAACAGGGCCTGTACTAAAATATATGAAGAACAGCTACAACTATTTAATAGAAGAAAAAAGTCTAATAAAAATGGAAAGAACTGAACACACATTTGCCCAAAGAAGAAATACCAATGACCAATAAACACATAAAATTTGTTCAATGCCATTAGCTCTCAAGGAAATTCAAATGAAAACTACCATTTCACACTCTATGGGATACTTGTGATCAAAAATACAGTAACAAGTGTTGATGAAGATATGGATAAGTTGAATTCCTTATATACTGCTGAAAGGGAAAAGTATAACAGGGCAACCACTTTTGAAAACATCTGGTGACTCCTCAAAGGATGACATGCAGAGTTAATACGAATTCACTCTTAAGTACATAGCTAAGAGAAATGAAAACATAAGTCTATACACAAACTTGTACATGAAACAGCACAAATCATCACAGTCAAGTAATGGAAACACCCTAAATTTCTAATGGCTGTAGGATAAATGAAAACAATGTGGCAAATCTGTACAACTGAACTGAATAAGAGAATGAAACAATACTATGTGCTAAAACATGGGTGAACCTTGAGAATATCATGCTGAGTAAAAGAAGTCAGTCACAAAGGACCACATATTGTATCCTAGTATTTAGATGAAATGTCTGGAATAGGAAAATTCACAGGGACAAAGAGTAGATTAATGGTTACCTAGAATTGAATGGGTAAGAGGACAATGGACATGAAATTTTACTTGGGAGGTATTAATATGCTCTGAAATTTATTTTGAGGGTGATTTCACAACTCTGTGACTATACTAAAAGCTCTAAAATTGTTTACTTTAAGTGGGTGAATTGTGTTGTGATGAGTTATACCTCCATAAGCTCTTATAAAATAACAGCAATAATGCAAATAGTTGTCATCAATGTGGTCTAAATTCTAGGCATTGTGCTAGGCTATATAATTTTACCTAGCACTATAAATATTCCAGGAAGGTTTTTATCATCTTTATTTACAAAGGAAAAATATGCCAGGAGTTCAGAGGGAGTAAGGAGATTGCCTGAGATCACAAATGTGTAAGTAAGATACTAGTTAGGATTTTGGCTCATTTCTCTCTCACTTTGAGTTTCAGTCCTTAAAAATAGTTTTAGATGGATCTTGTGAGCCTTCTTGTGTCCCCTCTATTGCGGGAACTCACAGCAGTGACCAGATGTCAAAATGTAGAAATCAGTCTGTGTCTGTTATCCTCACCTTGGAGCAGAGTAAGAGGCTGGCAGCCTGTTACTACCAGGTATGGAGCGGAAAGAAATCTGTCCGCAATGAAGTGTGTTCTCCGACCTCCTCAGGACACATTTGTTCTGTGCATCCCTTAACACTCCTGCTGATGTCTCTAAACTGTAATTGCGGGAGTGTGATTCATGACCCTCCACCACCAGCACCTGATCTTACAGATTGTGTCTTGTATTTGAAACTGAGTCCTGTTACTGTTGGCTCTGTCTGCTTCCTAGTTCCAAGGAACAAAACGTGAGAAGGAAGGTGTTAGATCCACGAAGACACAAACTTCAAATAGCTCTCACCAAGGCAAATTTGGATGAGTTTGGGGAAAATGATTCTAAGGCAGATGGATTACATTTTCTGTTTGGGCTCAGCAAATTAAGGAAAAAGGGGGACAAAAGCCAAGTGTGCTTGGGATCTTGTCAAATTCCAAATGTTGGAAAATATTTCAGGATGTTTGACTGAGTTTGGCAGAACCATACCTTGACTGTGGTCCTCTCTTCTTGTGCAAAGGTGACTGAACAGTCTATAGTGATCCACGCCTGGAAGAAGCCATGGGCATGATTGCCCTTTTAAGGGAAGTGAGACAATGGCATCCTTTATCAGCTGAAATATTTCGGTGAGATTACTAGCTAAATACCTGGTTATAATCATAGGTACTTGGGTAGCAAAGGTAAAAATAAACTCAAGTAACAGAATTCAAGTCCAGAGGGAAGCAGCATCTCCTATATGCTCCTAGTGCCAAGCACAGAAAGGGAATTACATCTTTTCATGAATGACACAAACACCTTATTCTGTGCATGCTGGAGAATTTCCAGGAAATTTTGTGGCATCTCTCACTTTTATCCTTTGGTTTTTCCATTAGATTGTTGGGAATCAGAGCAGAACCAAACAGGAAGCTCAGAATCAGAGATCTCTAGTTTTCAGCAAACCCAAGCACTCTGTGATGGATTAAGTAGGAAGCGAAGGACAATGACAAAGAGGCAAGAAGTGTTGAGTCCTTGCTGCAACACCAAAATGGCTACACAAGAGAGGTCATGCTTTTAAATCCATTTCTCTCATAATTTCTGAGCTAATTCATTTATACGTAGCATTTCCTGAATATTCACTATGACATGTTTGTTACAAGAATGGCATTAAATAAAACAGGCAAAATTCACCGTCATCCTGGAGCTTATCATCTAGTGAGTAAAATGTCACTGCCATTGCGGTTTATAATACTACATTCCTGAAGTTTCTAAGAGGTCAGTTGCATACTTGATGAAAAACAGAGAATTTAGGTTTTTACCTTGTAAGCAGCTGTGTTCCATTGTCATAAATTTTACCCTACTACTACATCTATTTTTTTCTATTTTGTGGATAATTTTTAGCATTGACAGCTACTGCCACTCCAAATGGAATACATTGCCTTTCCCATCGACATCATGGGTTATGGCCAGAGTTAAATTTTCTAAGGATGGAAATCAATTAAATCCATCCTTTAAAATATTTCCCCCAAATGACTTAAAATATACAGATTGCAATTTGTTTATATTATAAACAAATAAACTTACCTGTTTATATTATCAGGTAAGTAAAGCCTCCTCTGCAGCATTCTCCTTCCTTTTTTCTGTCTTCCTCTCAGATCTGTTTTATTCACAAGGAAGCAAAGTTTAAAAGAAAAATTAGAAGCTTGAGAGTGAGGTAGTCCAACACCTGGGATTTTTACTTCAAGGAAAAGGGTACTCCTAGCCTCACCTTCCTTCCACTTCTGCATGTGAGTATCATCTATTAAACCATTTTTAGTGGATAATTACTGGTCCAAGTAATCATCAGGGGAGCTTCTGTACGGGTAAGTAATGTGAATGTGTCAGGAGACACGTAGTGTTTTTTTTTCAAGCTGTGCTTTTACCAGCCTTGTTTTCACATGAGTCCCCAGCTGGCCACAGCTGGTTCCATTAATGCTCCCCAGATGCAGGCTCAGTTGGCCCTGAGCTATTCCTGATGGAATGGATAATGCAGCATGACTCCCACTCCAGGATGGTATTTGAGAAGTCCACTTCCCAGACCCAAGACTCAATGGCCCTGGATGACTAAAGGGTTCCCACACTTAATTGCTGCCAATGAGGTCTTAGATCCACTGGTCATATTGAAGACCAAAATAATAATAAGTTTGGATGGCTGCTCTTTTTTTATTTTTATATCTTCTTCTTCTACACTCACTCAGTCTATGAAACAAAACTGAAATTTTGATGCCTTCTTCTTAATCCAACCAATTGATTTATGTAGTGTACTAGTTGCAGTTCTGGAAATCGTTGCTCCAGTCTCCTGATTACAGATCCGGTTCTTCTTGCTAAGAGGAAGATCTTGGCATGTGTGCCCACCTACTTGTTAGTTTGGTTGCTGCCCATCAATCTAATTCTAAGCTCTACCTACTTCAAGTAGCTGGTTGGTAGATCTATCTCCAGAATCAGAATAGAGTACCACAGATAGTGGATGACCTGACCTTCAGGACCTTGAGTTCTCCCAGGTCCGCTCTCAGTGTGTGTAGCTACAGCTGATTCCCCCTCATTCTCAGCACACCTGACAATAGTGTTGGCAACAATGCAAAGTTTCCTAGTTTCATATCCACAATAATGCGAATCTGTAATTGGAGCCACTTTATTACAGGAGGCAGGCATTTGGTGCCAACATTTGTTAAGCATGTTAGACATTCTCCAAGGTCACTGGTTCCCATCATAGGCAGACTGGGCCTTCATGGTTACCTCAGTTTTTGGAGGAGGCAGAGGCTTTTAAGCCAAGAGTAGTCTGGAAGTTCTCTGGGACTTACTGAAGTCCCCATTGTGCTCTTTCTTGTCACGTTCTAAGACCAGACACTTTGGTTTACCCAGAGCACAACCTACATTTCATTATTGCCAGTTTTTTTTTTTAAATGTTGCTTCATTTTTCTTTCATCTGTATTTTACTGTTACCTTTAAAGAACGTGGCATGGGGTGTACCAGTGAATTTGGGAGTGGAAAGGAGAGATCTAGGAGAAAAAATACAAATAAAGTTAAACAAATTTGTTGAAAATAACCAAATGGTTTAAGGCAAGTCAGTGTATTCCCACCAGGTGCATAGATTATATTTTTTAAAGATTATATGTCTTTTTTTCTTGTTTAAGAAAAATAAAAATGAATCCAAGTTCTTGACTCCTTTTCCAGTACAGAAGGTACTAGGTACTTGACCTTTTCATCCATGTCCAGGGCAGAGTAAAAGTGTCTTAACTGGAGTTCTGAGAACCCAGTGAGAAGTGTATTTTTTTGTAGCTTGAGAAATTGCCAATTTCCTGCTTTTTTAAACTCTGTGAGTCACCCAAGTCAACTTTAATGATTAAGACACACCCAAGGCATTTCTTTGTGGGTATCTGTGTTGAATGATTATTTTCTTGAAATTGAGTAGCAAAAGGCAAACAAAAGTGAAAAGGTTTAATGCTGATGAAAAGTTAAGTGTTAGATGTTACTGCCATCTAGTGATGATTTAACACCTGAGAGTCATCTTTTTAACCACAAAGGTAGCAGCACCCCTGTAGCCCAGGCTCACAGATCTGGAAATGGAGGTGGCATCTACAGCAGCTTGGGCTGCCAGAGGAAGGTACTATGGCAAAAAGGATTGCTCTTTAAAGATGTGAGGGCCATGCATACCTTCATATTAAATCCTAAGCCTATCTACTTATAATAATCATTTTAAAAACTTTGTTGGAACAGGGAAATGAGTTTCTCTTTAAATATGACTCTAGGATCTCTAATGTGTATTCACATATTCACAGAGGACAAGGGATAGTCCATCTCTTCCCAGCATATTTCATAAACCTTGTCTCTGCACATCTCTTAATAGAGCTGTAATTCAAGTGCATCCCCCTTGCCCACACTGCACCCTCATGACAGCTGGAGGGCGGGTGGACAAAGAGGGAGGAAGGAAAATGAGAATAGTACGTTTGAGGATAGAGCAGATTATCTAGATTGGATCAGGAGCTTTATAGTCTTGGTTGCCCTCGTCATGACCCCACAATGCCAGATCATCCCCAATGTGAAAGAGGAAGAAACTTAGAGTCAGAATCGTTAGGCAACTGGCCAGTGATCACACAGTTAACTGTAACCGTGGAGCAGAGGTCCAAAGCAAATGTGTCTACTCCCATAGTCTGGGGAGCGTTTAGTGGCTTGGTAAGCACATGATACACTGTAGGAAGGAGTACCGAGTGTGTGAGTGGCAAGTGCTTCCTCTGCTCGGGAAGGAGTGAAGTTCAAGGACCTCCTGCCATGGCCTCCTGTGGTACACGTGAAAGCACAGATGTCATTGAGTGCCAAGGGCTGGAAGGTTTTAGATGGATAAACAAACACACACAGACCAGAACTGTTTGAAGCACATAATGACTCTGAGGCACAAATCCTGTATCTTCCCTCTCTCCTTGCATCTGAACAACCTCAATGTTCCAGTCGGGTATCCATCTCTAGACAGGCAAAAAAGAAAAAAAGAAAAGATGATGCAAGCACAGCATCAGTGGTCACTCTGGGATAAAGAGGAAGGAACACTGAAGGAGATGGACAGGATATGGAATGGACATCTGTTGCCTTGAAATTTGGACTGGAACCATAAAGCTGAAGATGATGCAGATGGACTAATTCCATTTTCTTCCTTGGTATCAAAAAAAGCTTTCTGGCTGCCTTTGCAGTTAGATGGTCAACGAAAGGTTAGCCAAGGTCAGACCAATGGAACTGATGCAAGTCATTCCCGATCTGGCCTCCAACTTCCTGCAAGACCTTTTATTTCTCTTGTTGAACCTGATGGTTACATGTAGATCACTCAGAGGGTAACTGTGGTCTTAGAAGCTGGAATCAAGTCTGGGGCTTTGACAGATACTTGGAGCAGAGATGCTTCTCACATCAGTACATAATAGCCTTCATCATACTGGATTGTGAAGAAGAAAAAAGTCATCGATATGTTTTGGGCTTGTTTGTTGTATCATTGAGTATAACCTAATTGCTATACAATAACAGGTAATAAGGTCCCCTTGTGGAAGACTGCAAAAATTGGCTAAAATTATTTATTGATCCTTGTTTCTAGACATTTTATGATTTGACTTTTTACTTTCTCTTTCCAAAGAGGCAAAGTCTATTTCCCTACACTTTGACTCTCAGCTCCTGTGACTTTTTTTTTAAAGCAAATACAATGCAAATAATAACAGTACAATATGTCATGGTTGCAGTCTGGATCCCTGGAAACTTTGATGCTTCTGTCACTCCCTTAGAATTTTGCTCAGCCATATGACAAGTTTTGGTCTGCTGAATGATGAGAGAAATGAGTTCAAGTCACTACAACCAATACCACATGGATAAATGAGGCCATCCTAGTTCAATGCTCAGCCAGCCTTCTCTTCACCCACCAACTAACCATAGAAATATGAATGAGCTCAGATAAATTCAATTAAGCATGGATCAAAGCAGCAAAACTGCCAAGCTGGTAGAAATATGTCTATTAAGACTTACTATTTTAAACTATATAATTTTGAGCCAATTTGTTATGCAGCATTAGCTAGCTGACCCATCTCTATTCTAAAGAGATCTGCTAGACATACCACAGTGGGACTTACTAAAGAGGTGGCAGAAACAATTCATCAATCTACTATAATCTCCAGAATCAGAAGATTGTTTCAATAAATGAGCCTCTACTGGGTATTAAGAGTTAAAGATTTACAGGGAGACTTCAATGTTCCTAATAAGAATTTATTTTGCTTCTCTGGCTGAAGTTTAAGGATTTTTCTACCCACAGCCCAAGCTAATCAAGGGAAGACGTTGAGAAAAATGCTAGCAAAATTTTGTGGGAATAGGAAAAAGGACCAAGAAATGGGGCTTGGCATATCATTCTATGGCCAGACACTTGTTAACATACGGGGCCAATTCATTACTCCCAGCAGAGCTAAGCATAATGGGGGAGTTCTGAGAGAAGCTAGCTTTTATGTTGAGGAATTTGGGGATATGTATGAATATAGTGCTTCTGCTTCTCACTTGTGAAACTTTGAAGGATGGAAATTTTCTGGAGTATTTTATGATGTCAGAAAAAGGAAAATTCACTAGCATGTTAGTCTCATCTACAGCTACCTAGGGAAGAGAGATGAGGTGCTATGAGAGAAGCCAAGAAGTAGTAGACTCGAACTTATTTGGTAGCACAGCCTCTATATTAGTTTCCTAGAGCTGCTGTAACAAAGTTGCACAAAGTTGGTGACTTAAAAGAACTAAAATGGATTCTGTCACAGTGCTAGAGCTCAGAGATCTGAAATTAAAGGTTCAGCAGCCATATGCTTACTTTAAGACCACTGGAGAGAATCTCTGCTTGCCTCTCTCATTTGCTTATAGCTCCAGGTGTCCCTGGCTTGTGGTAGCATCACTCTGTCATCATTATCACATGGCATTGTCTTCTTTATGTGTCTGTTTCCAAATTTTCTTCTCTTGTAAGAATACCAGTTACTCTGCCTTGATTATACCTAGAAAGAACCTCTTTTATATCACAGACCCAGAAGAGGTCAATAAATCTTTATTTGAGGGACCATAATGCAACCTGAGACAAAATGAGTTGGCTGCTTGAAAGGGGGCCCAGTAGTACGAGCATAGAGATCTATGACTAGAGCAGGAGCTGAGGAAGGGGGTCAGTATGATATGCTGCAGTGCATGGCCTCCTGAAGTCACTTTGCACTTTTGCTTCACCATGGGCATATGGCCAAGACAGAATTAGAGATGGCCTAGTCAAATAAAACCACTTTTTTTCCACTTTGCCTCATACCTTCCCAGTCTCCTGCATGCAGGAGGCAGAAGAGATGAAGGAGGAGAATGAATTGTCCTGAAGATGAAGAAGACACTAATGGTTATCTTCTCAGGACCAGAGCCTGGAAAAGATAGCACCACAGAGAACGCATATGAATGTGAGGACTAAAGTTAGTAGAGACTAACATGTTAAACCAGACTGGACTGCATCACATTTGTAAAGCCTGAGTGGAAGTACACGTCTGAAATTTGCTTAAGATATGATCAAGAGGTAGAGAAAATGCTTCAAAGACCAGTAAGGGTGAAAGATTATCATATGCATACACTTTCCCTAGCAAGTCAAGTGGGTTGGATGGAACTGTAGGAGTTCAAGTCCAAACTGCATGACTGGAAAATCTTTTGCCAACTCTGTACATTAAAATGTTTCTTCTGTAAAGCTTGGTTAGTAATTTAAAATACATAGACTTGCACCTCACACATATCCTCTACGAGACTATGAAACAATTTTCTGTGTTATCAAGTGCTATTCCTATTGAGGCCAGCATCTATGGCTGGTATCCTGTTTTACCACTTCTTGATTGTATGGGATCAGATAATGCATTCAGCTTTCCCTTAACTTTAGCTTCCTCAGCTACAAAACAGGGCCATGAAGCAGGGGGTTAATGGGAAGACTAAATGAGGTGTGAAATTGCTTTTTATTTTGTAAAGTGCATTATAATTGTAAAATATTTCAGGCATATTTCCTATGGACCATGTTTGTATAACGGCAAATAGATAGGGCATGTTATTTTAAGTGCAAGGGTTTATATTACATGAATCACTATTGATAATAATTTGCGATCAGCAACTAGCTTTGTAGGTGTGAAACCCCTGGAAAGTTTTAAATATCCCAATGTCTGGATCCCACCCTCAGAGAATCCCATTAAATTGGTCTACATTATAACCTGGGAATCACTGGGGTTTTTAAAGCTCCTGGAAATTTGACTGGGTGGGGCTGTGGGCTAGGTGAGTTGAAAACCATAGAGTGCAGATTTCTGATGCCCGGCCTGAAGGATGACAGTCACTACCAGGAATGCAATTTTTATTGATTTGAATCTAATTCTGTCTAGTTAGTGCTCTTTCTTAACCCAGGTTTTGTCCATTTTGATCAGCTCATTTATGATTTCCTACTTGCTACATGAAAGTACACCTGCCACCTTAAAAATCAAATGTAGTTGAAGAAATTGCAAATTCTGACTGGAAAAACAACATCATTGTTGTAAACCTGGAAGACAGTTTCTTTTCCACCACTGAAATAATTGCTTTTAGCTTTTAATAATCTGAGTTATCTTAGGAGGGCCCAATTACACTTTAGAATAACACATGATATTAATCAGACTAAATGAAGCAATGCAAAACACATTCATGAGTGGTGAGCAGAGAAACACCAAGAAAGTTAATCTTTCGCGGGAAGGAGTAGGTGGAGGGTGCTATGATGAAAGAAGAGTTCCGGGAGAGGTTTAAACATGCCCAGGAATGCTTCTGCCTACTGGAGGCTGGCTGCTTCAAGGATGAATGGAGTCACCATGTAGGGGGAAGAAAAAAAATTCAGACTTGGGAAAGAGTCGCTGAAAGCTTGAGGTCAGCACCCGTTTACAAAGGCGAACGTGTTCCTAACAGCAACCTTTCTTGTGGGCTGTCAGCGCCTTCTCTTCCAGTCGGGCTTGTAGGAAGGATAGGGCCTTCTTCCTTTAGCCAAAACAGGAGAAAACTTCATTCAGTCAGTTACAGAATGGCCAGAGAGAGCTGCGACTCAGTGGCTTTCTTTCTCCTCTCTGCCTAAGCCCCGCAAAGAGCAAGGACAAAATGCCAGAATGGAATTACCCTGCGTTGAATTGAAAAAGCAGCTTGGTTACTGACAGTCCGGTAATATCCCAGTCTCAGTTGTTCTCCCAGCTCCTGGCTACAGTTATTGTCGTACTTAATTGGAGGTTCAGGAGAGCTTATGAGCTTGTTCTGTTGTTGCATAATTCAACAGTTCAGTTCGAGCTTCCTTAAGAGCCTCTTGCTTGCTTTTAGTTCCAAAGGACCGTCTTCCAAGTGGTCCCTCGGCAAGAACCAGCTGACATCAGCCAAGCAGCTATCCTCTCTGAGCAGTTGCATCCCTCTTCACCAGAGAGGAACCAGAACTGGGTCAGTATTTCCAAAAGTGTGTTCTCTGGAGCACTTACGTCTCAAGAAGCCTCAATAAGTAAATGACTCTGTGGCCTTAACTGACTCCAGGAAGTGCTCTATACGTGCCTGCCTGCCATAGATGCACCATATTGCCTCATTCAGTGTCTGTTTCCATGTTACCCAAGTTCATGACCCAAACACAGCATGCTTCAAGACTTCTTTGCACTGGATTTGCAAATATGGTTTAGGCCACCAACCAGTAGGATGCATTGTGCAATGCACGATTTTGGAAGAGAGGTGAGGAGGCAGAGACGTCCATCTGACTGGCATGATGCCATTCCTGTGGCAGTTTCCTGATGGTAGCCAAGTTCCCTTATGAGCTACTTCTCTGCTTGTGAAAATTATTCCTGCAGGCACAGCAGGGAGCTTGCTTTGCCAGTGTTCCAAAAATTTTAAAAGCTCCCAATTCGCTGGATCAAATCCCTGGCTAATTAAAATGACAAGAGTGGTTTTGTTATCTGCAGCTGAATGTGACTAATACCCTTCCTCATGTGTTTACACAGTACACATAAACCTATTAAAGGTTCTAACACTTCTGCAGTAGAGAAACACTTTCCCTGACTTGTGCTGTAAACAGGGGAGCCTAGATTTCATGTTGACTCCTCCCATACTGCCTTTAAGAAAGTTTGTTTTTTCTTTATTGTCTTGGAGAGGGTTAAGAGGAGGTAAAAACTGTAGTCTTTAAAAAGCTGCAAATTCCAACACCTACTTTGTCCAGCCTCTGTGATATAGATAATGCAAATTAGGGGTTTGGGGGAGATAGATGGTCACGATCTTTTTGCCATTCACATCTTTGTAAGAGTTCATTCACCTTGATGTTTTGAGCATTTGGGTCTGAAAAGGGGCCTGAGACCTTGTGTTAATAACAAACACATCCCAAAAGATTCTGGCGCAGCTGAGTCCTGGTCCATCTAAGAACTGTACAGACCCCAGTGTGGAAGGCCCAGCATGTGCTCACAGCTATCTTGCTGGAATCCCAGCCCACCCACATGAACCACAGCCACACACCAGCAGCCCAGCTCTTTCCAGAAACCAATAGGGTGACAACAGAAATATTTGAACCTCTTTTAATCAGACATCTTGCCATGGAATCGGTGGCATCCCAGTGGGGTTAGGAGGCTGTCTCCTTTTTCTTGCTTTTGTGGCACACTGTGATCTGTCTGTCTTATGCTATTGGAGGCCAGTTTTCAAGTTCCTTCTTGGATGAGGACAAGAGATAGTAAAGGGCAGCACTGGGGCTCAATCATCTGTACTCCCTAGTGCCTGGGAGATTGACTTCTCAAAAGAACATGCTATTGCTGTCACTGAAATGTCCAGACTTATCTTCCAAAAATGGTCACTTCCTTGG